>WOXC01006322.1:207500-233219 GCA_011680675.1 Gymnobelideus leadbeateri | reverse complement strand
GGGTGATTTCTAGGTTTTCTTTGATCATGGCTTTCAGGTAGTCCAATAATTTTTAAATTGTCTCTCCTGGATCTATTTTCCAGGTCAGTGGTTTTTCCCAGGAGATATTTCACATTGCCTTCTAATCTTTCATTTGTTTGAATCTGCTTAACAGCATCTTGATTTCTCATAAAGTCATTAGCTTCCATTTGCTCCAGTCTAACTCTGAAGGAATGAATCCCCTCAGTGAACTTTTGAGATTCTTTTTCCATCTGGCAAATTCGACTTTTTAAGGCATTCTCCTCCTCATTGCCCTTTTGGGCCTCCTTTGCCATTTGAGCTAGTCTATTTTTTAAGGTGTTGTTTTCCTCAGTCAGGCTGTTGACCCTCATTTCATACTTTTCCTGCATCCTTCTCATTTCTCTTTCTAATTTTTCCTCCACTTCTCTTATTTGATTTTAAAGTCCTTCTTAAGGTCTTCTATGGCCTGCAACCCGCTCATGTTTTCCCCTGGGGCTTTTGGAGCAGGACTTCTGACCTCACAGTCCTTTTCCTGCTCTATGCCCCCAAAATAGGAGCCTAGGGTTGCATTTTTCTGTTTCCTTTGCCTTGGCATGTTGCCACTTAATTACTTGACTTTGGGGCTTGTTGCCAACGTATGGCCTGGTGCCAGACAGGAACTTTCATCCCAAATGTGTGAGGGGGCCAACTTCCGTTTCTGGCAAGCTGTAAACCCACCCACGACCTCCATCCCAGATCACAATCCAGATCCAGGGAGGTTAAAGCAAGAGCGATTACCCCCCAAGACTGATCACTGGATCTCCCTACAGTTCACAGGCCAGGAGCTGGAGCTGCCTCTGAAAACTACAAAATGGCGTGTCTCCTCAGTGGCTTCTAGCCCCCAGAGGAGGAAGCCGACGCATTCCCCAAATACTGGTCCCAAAGTCCATAGGGCACTAACCTCTCACTTTGTCCTAGGCATGTCTATGTTGATAATTCTGGAGTCGCCACAGCTGCTGGTGTTCTGGGGTCTCTCCAGCTGGCCACTGGCCCTGCCGCCCTGGGGCTAAAACCTCAGCTCACGGGGACCTGGGCTCCACTCGGCTCCGCTCGGCTCGGCTCAGCTCCCCGCTGCTTGCTGCTGGCTCCCAGAGCGCTGCGCTGGTCCTTCCTGCAGGGCTGCTGGGCTGTCCTCAGCGGGAGGTTAGCTTCTCTGTGTGGTTCTGTGGGTGCTGGGGCTCCAGAAGTTGTTCAGAGTCCCCTTTTACATAGTTTGGGGGGAATCTGGGGGCAGAGTGGCTTGGATGAGCTGTTTCTACTCCGCCATCTTGGTTCCTGAGGTTTAAAATTTTAATTGTCTTTTATGAACCATGATAGGAAGAGATGTTATTATTCAGTTGTTTCCAACTCTTCCTGACCCCATTCAGGGTTTTCTTGGCAAAGATACTAGAATGGTTTACCATTTCCTTCTATAGCTTATTTCACAGATGAGGAAACTGAAACAAAGTTAAGTGACTTTTCCAGGGTCACACGACTAGTGCATGTCTGAAGCCAGATTTGAACTCGGGAAGATGAGTCTTCAGGCTAGGCAGTCTATCCACTGTGCCACATAGCTGATAGATAGGCAGGGAACAGTGTAACTGATGTGGCATGTAGAATCCCTGTATATGGTTGGCTGGAAATCTATAAGAACAGCTGTATGTTGGGAAAATAGTGTTGTACTGGAAAATAGAATGTAAACCACTTGAGGGAAGTGATTGCTTCACTTTTATTTTGGCACATAACACAGTGTCTGGTCTACAGATAACACTTAACAAATGCTTATTGGTTGAAATAACACTAGACCTGGATTCTTGTCCTAGCTAGGCCCTAAGCTCTCTGGATGACCTTGAATAAATCACTTTTTACTTCTCTGGGCCTCAGGTTTTTGTCTGTAAAAAATGAGGAAATTAGGTTAGATAATTTCTAAGGTTCTCTCTTTCTTTAAAATGCAACACTATGTGCTACCCACATTCTAATAGAGAAGTGATGGTGATGGAGTCAGAATGCAGATTGAGACATTTGGAAGGGCAGGGGAAAGGACAAACACAGGAATTTGTTTTACTTGACTAAGCATAATTGTAAAGGTTCTATTTTTTCTTTTTCAAAGAGGCATTAAAATTTTTTAAATTTATTTTACCTTTAGTTTATGAAATAAAACAAACATTTCCATAAAATAGCGTAATAAAAAAGACGATTACACATGAAGCTACAAATCTATTATGTATAATTTGCTATTCCTTTTAAATATATGATAAAGTTATCACGTAAATTTCTTTTTTTCTTTTTTTCTTACCTCCCCCACCCCCCATCCTGCTAGAGATGGCTACCATTAGACACAAATAGATATATATATATATACATATATATATATATATGTATATATATATATATATATATATGTAAAATTATTCTATCCATACATCTATCAGTTCTTTCTCTGGATGTAGATAACATCTTCATATGTCCTTTATTTTGAATTTGTTTATTTATAATAGTCAGAATGACTTAGTTGCTCAAAGTTGTTCCTAGGAAACACTATTAGGTGGGAGGGAGAGAGGGTAAGTTTTTGTTCATTGAAAAAAATTAATTAAAAAAAATGCTGGGGCAGCTAGGTGGTGCACTGGCTCTGGAGTCAGGAGGACCTGAGTTTAAATCTGGCCTCAGACACTTAACACAAAAAGCTATCTGTGTAACCTTGGGCAAGTCACTTAGCCCTCCAAAAAGCAGAAAAACAAAAAACAAAACTCTAACTTTGCCACTTGGTACCAGTATGACTTTTGGTAAACTATTTCCCATTCTCCCCTCTGTCTGCTATTTTTCCCAAGCTTGGTTCTGGTCCCCATTCTTCTGCTTTCTGGGGCCTAGACCCTGAATCTTCTTTACCTACTGGTTCTCTGACTGCCCTTTTTGCTCATAGACCAAATAACAACAACAACAACAACAACAACAACAACAACAACAACAACAACAATAATAGCTGAATAGATATTTATATAGCATTTTAAGGTTTGTGGAGTACTTTCTGTCCATTATCTTATTTGGTCATCACAACAGTCTTTTGAGGTAAATTCTACAGGTTTTGTTGTTCCCACTTTACAGATGAGAAAATTGAGGTTTAAGTTAAATGGCTTGCCCATATTCACAGGTCCAGCACTCTTTCCACTTGGTCATGCATTCTTGTTAGAACATGACTTGGAGACATAGGAGTCCAGGAGATTGTTGCTAATGACAGATCTGATGAATGAATTATTTCAGCTGTACAGTACACTAGTATTAAGTGGCATACTGTGCATTACATTTTAGTCCTGCAAGGCATACTCATGTTGCAGTTGTGGCAGATGGTCCCAGATAGTACTTTTAGAATCCAGTCAGCTATTCTTGCCAAGAAGGAAGACAGTATAGTGTGTCTCTGTAATGAAGACAGTGCTTCTGTTTTACAGACTTTGGAATATGTAACAAGCAACTGACTCATAAAAATATGTTACCTTTAAAGTGTTGTTTGGTCATTTCTGTTGTGTCAGACTCTTTGTGACCCCATTTGGGGTTTTCCTTCTTCAGCTCATTTTATAGATAGGGAAACTGAGGCAAACAGGGAGAAGCAACTTGCCCAGGGTCACACAGTTAGTAAGTGTCTGAGACCAGATTTGAACTCAGGAAGATGAGCCTTCAGACCAGGCACTATCTGCTACACCATGTAGCTGCCCTGTTTTTAAAGTAAATCCAACTTTAAAATAATCCTGTAACTGTTTAGGATAGTGAAGAGTCCATTTTTGCATCTGACTCCCTAAGCATGAATAGTAGAGGAAACTAGGGTCAGAAATTTTAAGTCTTCAAATCTATTCTTGACTATTATCACAAAGTTTCCAGGAAATTATAACTAACCCACTTCCATCCCTTAACAAATTCTCTCGCTCCAGTAATAAAATAGGCCCTATCCCCTGCATTGCTCCCAAAGAGAAGGCTCCTCCAGTTACCCCTGGTCACTTTAATTCAGGCAGTTTTGTACTTCATGACTTATTTATTTTGTTTGTTTTTGCTTTTTGGAGGGCAATTGGGGTTAAGTAACTTACCCAAGGTCACATGGCTAGGTTTTTTGTTTGTTTGTTTGTTTGTGTTAAGTGTCTGCGGCCAGATCCGAATTCAGGCTGCGCCACCTAGCCGCCCCCCATGACTTATTTTCAATGAAAATATCTTCTTTCCCAATCACTGCTTCCTTTTCTAGCCATTTATAGATTTTAATAATACGTTATAGTATTTTGCCAAGAATACATGTCAAGCTAATTGGCCCATAGTTTGCAATTCTATCCTCTTTTACTTTTTGAAAATCAGGTCAGCATTTGTCCTTCCAGAGACCCGTAGTAACTTCTCTGCAATCTTTCAAAGATTGTTGATAATGGTTAAGTAATAACTTCTGCCAGTTAGTTCAATGCTTAGGATGTAGCTCATTCACCTGGGCCAACTCTCTCGAACAGATTAAATCATGGAGGTGATCTCTTGCTGTTTCTCTACTTAACTTGGGTATTAATGACTTTTCAGCCATTTAAATTCTGTTCTTCCTAGTCCATTTTTCCTTCTTAGCAGAGAAAGCAGAAGAAACAATGAGTTGGGTGGCTCTAACTTCTCTATGCCATTGTCTTATCCATTTAGAGCAGCAGTCCTATCCCTCTTAAATCTTTTTCTTTTCCCCAATATAGCAAAAAATAACAAAAACCAAAACCCCTCTTTTTTGTGGTCTTTACCTTTCCTCTCTAATTCTGGCTTATTTTGAACTGTAGCATTCTTGATCATAGTGTTAGGGCACTATAATATGCTGTTGTATTTGTCCTGTTAGCTGGCCTTGCTCTCATCTTCTATTCATGTCTTTTAAAAATTTAACTTGTTGGTGAGCTCCCTATGTATCCACATCAGTCTCTTTTGACAACTCTCCTTTCTCTTATGAGAAATGTTTTTTGTTTTTGTCTTCTGAATGTCATGCTTGAGAGCTTCCTGTACCTCCTGAATTGACTTCCCCTGTATAATTTTAGTTCATGACAACCTAATTTTTCTTTCTTTGCTGTTTTTTTTTGTTTAAATTAATTTATTTTTAGTTTTCAGCATTCACTTCCATAAGTTTTCAATTTTCCCCCTCCCTCCCCTCTTCTCTCCCCAATATGGCATGCAATCTGATATAGGCTCTACATATATATTCCTATTAAACATATTTTCATATTAGTCATGCTGTATAGAAGAATTATAATGAATGGGAGAAATTATGAGAGAAAAAGAAACAAAACAAAACAAACAAACAAAAAAAGAAAATAGTCTGCCTCACTCTGCATTCAGACTCCACAGTTCTTTCTCTGGATATGGACGGAATTTTCCATCATGAGTACTTCGTAATTGTTTTAGGTCTTTGTATTGCTGAGAAGGGCTAAGTCTATCAAAATCAGTCATCACACATTGTGGCTGTTACTATGTACAATGTTCTCCTGGTTCTGCTCCCCTCACTCAGTATCAGTTCATATAAGTCTTTCCAGGCTTCTCTGGAGTCTTCCTGTTCATCATTTCTTATAGCACAAATAGTATTCCATTTCATTCATATACCACAACTTGTTCAGTCACTCCCCATTTGATGGGCATCCCCTCAATTTCCAATTCTTGACCACCACAAAAAGAACTGCTATAGGTGGCTAGGTGGTGCAGTGAATAGAGCACTGGCCCTGGAGTCAGGAAGACCTCAGTTCAAATCTGGCCTCAGACACTTAACACTTACTAGGTATGTGACCTTGGGGAAGTCAGTTAACCCTAATTGCCCTCCAAAAAGAAAAAAAAAGAACTGATATAAAAATTTTTGTACACATATCTAACTGCTCTCTGAAAGCTTTGAAATTGGCTTATTTAAAATTTAAGGTGTATGTCAGATTGTACATGGTTTTGCTTTCTTTCTCTATTACAAACTCTATGGGGGGAAGTGGCTTCCCTCTAGGGTTTCCATCATTTCTACTATAGCAACCATCTGGTTCCTCCAGAACTGAAAGGAACCAGCTCCAGAATAGCATTTCCTCTTATTGATTTCTCCAAATTTTGAATGATGGAATTGTCATTAAGGAAAGTTAAAAAACATTAGATACTCTATTTTGGCAGAAATAGAGTCCCAGCAGATGTATGGATAACTGAAGTCCTCCATCATCATTCTGGACCCAGTTTATAATATATTTCACAAACTCTTGATCTATTTCCTTTTTCTGTAATATAATGACAAGATTACAGAGAAAAAAGACAAAATTTAAAAAGAAGGGATCCTGAATCTGTGAAATCTTCCTTGGACCCCTCAATTATTGCTGCTTTTTCCTCTATACATATTACTTTTTATCTGCCTCTCTGGTACTGGTAGAATAAAACTTCCTTAAAGAGAGGTGCTGTGCCATTTTTGTCTCTGTATCTTCTTTGTCTGTGACAGTGTCTCAATGTAGTAAATAAATGTTTGTTGAATTCAGTTGGTTTCTGGAAAAGGAAAATTGCATTGCTTACCTTTCATTAGGCAACTTCCCAAGCTGATGTTTCATGGTATACAATGCAGAGGTATGTATGATGGCATTCATGATGTCGTGAATGAAATTCAACAAAAAGATAGACTGAGGAATGTTCTCTTTGAATAAGACAACAGTTTATTAATAGGGCATTGAGTTTATTAATGATGGGGTTAATTCATTTCCTCAGTTTCTAGCCAAAGACAAAGAATCGAAGATGCAATTCATTTTTATTAGGAAAGAACAAAGGATAGAACAGAAGTCACAAATCAATTATGGGACTGGCAGCATCATGGGGGTGAGGGATCATGATTGGGTACATTAAGGGAAGGAGTTTACATACACATGGGACTTATGCCACCCCTCTCTGTCTTAAATAAATAGGGCCCAGCTGCATTCAAAGGTCATTGATAGAAGACTAGGAGTAGTAGACTCACAGGTGCCTGAGAATGAGATAAGACCACCTTTAACTGGCAAGGATGGAGCTAAGATGGGATAAGATCAGCTTGTTCACTCTCAAGGATAGCATACAGATGTCATGGAGTTTCTCAGGAGCTGAAGTCATGAGTTGTAACAAGTTTCCTTGGCATAAGGTGATTTGCAGGTGGTACTGAGATAATAATTCCCTTAGAGTTGTAATGTTTTATGAGAACATTGAATCTCTTACATTTAGCTCAGTTTTTCTCTAATTAACAGTGATTTGGGGCAAACATAAACCTTTGCATCTAACTTGAGAGAGGGAGACTGAACTTTGAAACTGATGAGCTTCAACATTGAGAGACAGAGAAAAGGGATTAGGTGGTAATATGAAATACAGAATAAAGTTACAGAATAGGATCAGTTACAGAATGTAAAATACAGGATCAATGTCTAGTCTTCACAATGAATTTCAGAGTTGAGAAGCAGAGATTACTCAGTGCTTATTTTAACTTCTATGAAATAGGATCTTCAAACACAGAACTCAAGAAACCAGAGTCAGCTCCCCAGCCCTGAAGTCAGTACCTAGTGGTGCTATTATGAATGTGGGGTGTGTGTGTGTGTGTGTGTGTGTGTGAAAGAGAGAATTTATAATTCAGTGAGTGTGTGTGTATAAGAGACAGAGAAAGACAGAGAGACAGAGAGAGACAGAGAGAAAAGAGAGGGTTTGTAATTCACTGAGTGTGTGTATGTGTATATATAAAATATGGTGTGTTTATATATGTATACTGTGTATACACACACATCTACTTACTGTTGTTATTTAATCATTTCAGTAGTCTTCAACTCTCCATGACCTCATTTGGTGTTGCCTTGGCAAAGATACAGTGGTTTGCCATTTTCTTCTATAACTCATTTTACAGATGAGAAAGCTGAGACAAATAGCATTAAGTGACTTGCCCAGGGTCACCCAGTTAACTAGTAAACGTCTGAGGCTGGATTTGAACTCTGATCAGCTTGTATTTTCTGTGCTGAGGTATCTAAGGACACAGAATTTCAGAGCCGGAATGGACCTTAGAAGAACATCTTGTTTAATATCTTCCAGAGTAACCTGGATTTGTTCACTGACAGTTACACTATCCCTGTACAGATACAGTAAAGTCTGGTGTTGGTGGCAGTAAATATCATTAGAGCCAATGTTTCATAGGATCATAGATTTAGAGCTAAGAAACTGCTGGGTCCAACTCTCCCATTTTACTGATGTGGACACTGAGGCACAGAGAAGTTAAGTGACTTGTGCAGAATCATACAGCTAGTAAATGTCTGAGGTAGTACTCAAACTCAGATATTCTTTACTCCAAGTCCAGTACTCTATCCATTAGGACCAGAGGTATCAAACTGACTGTGGCAAGCAGCCAGCAAAACTGCTGAAGGTGTACTAGATTAAAAATGCAATTGGGAAATGTTTAACAAAATAAAAATATAATACAAAATGGGTTAATCTGAGGTTTTCTAAGTTCATATGCATCCCCAATTTTTGTTTGAGTTTGATATCACTCTACTAGGTGACTTGGCTTTGCCTCTACTCTTTTTTAAAAGTTAATTAATTTATTATTAGTTCTCAACATTCATTTCCACAAGATTTTGAGTTACAATTTTTTCTCCCTGTCTTTCCCCTACCTCTTACCCCCAAAATAGCAAGCCCACTGAATGCCACTTCCCCCAATCCATTCTCCCCTATATCCTCCCCCTTCACCCTCCTACCTTTCTAGCAGGGCAAGCTGGATCTCTATACCCCAATGCCTGTACATCTTATTTCCCAGTTGCAAATAAAAAACACATTTTTTTGAACATTTGTTTTTAAAACTTTGAGTTCCAGATTTTTTTCCCATTCTCTCTCCTTATCCACCCTCACTGGGAGGACAAGCAATTCAATATAGGTTGTACATGTACAGTTACCCAAATCATTTCCATAGTTGTCATATTGTGAAAGACCAACTATATTTCCCTCCATCCTATCCTGCCCCCCACTTATTCCATTTTCTCCTTTGACCCTATCCCTTTTCAAAAATGTTTGCTTCTAATTGCCCTCTCCCCCAATCTGCCCTCTCTTCTAGAATCCCCTCTCCTATCCCCTACCCCCTATTTTCCTGTAGGGTAAGATACCCAACTGAGTGTGTATATTATTCCTTCCTTAAGCCAAATTCAATGAGAATAAGGTTGTTCCATTCCCTTTCACCTTCCTGTTCTTCCTCTCTATTATAATAGTTTTCTCTTGCCTCTTTTATACGAGATAATTTACCCTAATTTGTCTCTTCCTTTCTCCTCCCAATAAATTCCTCTATCACCTCTTAATTTTATTTTTTAGACTTGATCCTTCATAATAAATTCATCCTGTGCCCTCTGTCTATGTATACATGAACAAACATATGTCCACACTCACATATGCCCACACTCATTTATATGTATACACATATAAACACATATATTCTCTTCAACTATCCTCATACTGAGAAAAGTCTTATGAGTTATAATTATTGTTTTTCCATGTAAGAATGTAAATAGTTCAACTTTAATAAGTTCCTTATGATTTCTTTTTCCTGTTTACCTTCTCATACTTCTCTTGCTTCTTGTATTTGAAAGTCAAATTTTCTGTTCAGCTCTGGTTTTTTCATCAAAAATGCTTGAAAATCCTCTATTTCATTGAATGACCATATTTTCCCCTGTAGCATTACTTAGTTTTGCTGGGTAGGTGATTCTTGGTTTTAGTCTCAGCTCCTTTGATCTCCAGAATATCATATTCCAAGCCCCTCAATTTCTTAACATAGAAGCTGCACAGTCTTGTGTTATCCTGATTGTGTTTCCACAATACTCAAATTGTTTCTTCCTGACTGCTTGCAGTATTTTCTCCTTGACCTGGGAACTCTGGAATTTGGCTATAATATTCCTAGGAGTTTTCTTTTTTGGGATCTTTTTCAAGAGGTGATCAGTGAATTCTTTCAATTTCTATTTTGCCCTCTGGTTCTAGAATATCAGGGCAATTTCACTTGATAATTTCTTGCAAGATGGTGTCTAGGATCTTTTTTTTTTATCATGGCTTTCAGGTAGTCTAATAATTTTTAAATTATCTCTCCTGGATCTATTTTCCAGGTCAGTGGTTTTTCCAATGAGATATTTCACATTGCCTTCTATTTTCTTTCATTTGTTTGGATCTGTTTTATAGTATCTTGGTTTCTCATAAAGTCATTAGCTTCCAATTGCTCCAATCTTATTGTGAAGGAACAATTCCCTTCAGTGAGTTTTTGAAATTCCTTTTCCATCTGGCAAATTCGGCTTTTTAAGGCATTCTCCTTACTGGATTTTTGAGCCTCGTTTGCCATTTGAGTTAGTCTATTTTTAAGGTGTTACTTTCTTCAGTATTTTTTGTGTCTCCTTTAGCAGGCTGTTGACTTGCTTTTCATGATTTTCTTGCATCATTCTCATTTCTCTTCCTAATTTTTCCTCCACTTCTCTTATTTGATTTTCAAAATCCTTCTTGAAATCCTCCATGGCCTATTATCAATTCATATTTTTCTTGGATGCTTTTGATGCAGGCGTTCTGACTTCACTGTCTTCCTCCTGCTCCATGCCTTGATCCTTTTTGTCCCCCCAAAAGGAATCTATGGTCTGATTATGTTTCCTGGGCTTGCTTATCTTGCCAGCCAATTACTTGACTTTTGAGCTCTTTGCCACAGTAGTACTCTGCTTCCAGAATGAAGAGAGCTTTGTACCAAAATGCTGAGATTTTCACAGCTGCTGGAGCTATCAGTTGGGTGTCCTCTCTACAGACACCACAAGCTCTGGTGCACTGGTCACACACCCCAGGACCACCACCCAAGACCGTGATCCACATCCAAGCAGGTTAAAGCAAGAGTGATTACTGTCTGAATAGTAGCTTGGTCCCCCTGCAATCTGCAAGCCAGGAGCTCCTGAGACAGCCAGGTGATGGCGGCTACACAGCTTCCATGCCTTCGCCACTTCTTGCCCCAGGGGCAGGGGCCAGACAGTGCTCTTGGTCCCCCTGTTCCCATAAAGTTCCACACTGACCTTTTACTTTCTTTTTGGCATTTATGGGTTGATAATTCTGGAAACTTCCACAGCTGCTGGTGATTCTCTCTCCTGAAGTCTGCTCCAGGCCTGCTGCTAGTTGGGGCTGCCCTAGGGCTGGAAGCACAGGGCTCATGTGGGGCTGTGCTCAGCTCCCAATCTGGTGTGATAGATCCTTCCTGTCGGTCTGCTGGGCTTCTTTCAGTGGGAGTTTTGTTTCTCTTTGTCTCTTTGTGGGTTCTGTACCTCTAAAGTTTGTTTAGAGTCATTTTTTACATGTATTAGAAGTGATTGGAGAGGACCCCAGACCAAGTTTATGTTTCTACTTTGCCATCTTGGCTCTGCCCCTCCCCTGCCTCTACTCTTTTGGGAACTAGAAACAGAGGGAAAAAAACACTAAATCTAAAACTGAATCTCCAGGAGTGTTCATTCTTACCTCAACAACTTCTACTTTCTTCAATAAGTAAAAATTGAGTATTTTAGTCAAATAATGTGTGAGGAAAAGAAAGAAAACACTTAAAATTATTTAAAATTGTGACTATATGAGCAAAGCTTTTGAACAATCCAGACCAAAATTTGAATTATTCAGTAAAATCAACATGTTTCCTGAGAGACGATGTTTCATCTTCTGTAGACTGCCACACTTCTTGTGGCTTTCTTCCAGCCCATGCCTGGGTTTCATCCTTTTCATTTTCAGGCCTACGGTCCATGCTCTATTGGGTGGCAGTATGATATAGTGAATACAGTTCTTGATTTAGAGTCAGGGAGATATGGATTCAAATTTTGTCTCTAGTGCTTCTTTGACATATAATCATAGGAAAGTCATTGAACTGCTTTGAGTCTTGGTTTTATCTTCTGTAAAATGAACATAATTCCTGTAGCATCTACCTCATGGAGTTGTTGAGAGGTTCAAATGGAAATAATCTATTCAAAGTACTTGACAAAACTTAGTTCTGTGTCACTGTTGTTGTTCAGTCATGTCTGACTTCGTGACTACATTTGGGGTTTTCTTGGCAAAAATACTGGAGTGATTTGCCATTTCCTTCTCTAGATCATTTTACAGATGAGGAAGCTGAGGCAAACAGGGTTAAGTGGCTTGGCCAGCGCCACAGAGCTAGTAAATGTCTGAGACCAGATTTGAACTTGGGAAGAGTTTTCCTGACTCCAGGCCCAACACTCTATCCATTGTACCACCTAGCTGCCCAAAGTGCTATACAAATCCATCAGTGATGATTACTTTTGGGTCTCATGTCCATACCTAGTTCTGCAGACTCTGTCTCCTCTGTGTCTCCTATAGAAATTTGTTTTGGGAATGTTGTTCTCGCTTGTGCATAGCTCTTTGGTCTGCCATAAGCAGATGAGTGAGATGCTGTTAAAGTAGTGAACCCAGGGTATAATATTCCCCACATAAGTCAAATAATTCCTTTTATACTCTTGGATCAAACAACTAGTTAGCTAGATTTTTTTTTTCAAATTTCATCCTACTGTTTTGACATCATGCACCCCGATATAAACATGGGGTGATGGAACTTGAAGGAAGATGTTTTTTCTTATTTTCTGAGCCCTTCTCTTTGACACTTTCCATCTGCCCTGCTCACATATACTCCCATTCTCTTCACATTTGTAAACATGACATTTTCTTCCCCCAAGAGAGAACGAGGAAGTGTGTCTTGTACAAAGTTGGCATATGGCAAGCCCATCAGTGCCGTGTGACAGGCCCCACAGTATTTGTGCTCTGGCCTGAAAAGCAAAACCATATTTGGAAAGAAACCAGTGGGTAGCTGATTGTTTGGGTTTCAGATTTTCTAAATGGAACGAGCTACATTAGATCTATGTAGTCCTTGGGTCAGCAAGAATAAATAGTTAGACAAAGGACTTTTGCCAGTTTCTGAATCTGTAGAGCTTCGTGGCAAAGAGTAAATTTATATGTTTCACACAGAACTCCATGTTTTAAATTGGAGCTGTGTTATTCAGCTCTGTCAGCATTTTCAGCAGTCTTCTTACAGGAAACAATATTTGGGGGCTTTAAGAGGTTTTAAAAATCATTTATTAACTGATAAAAATACTGTGTTCAATTTTGCAGAAAAATATATTACCAAAAGCATCCAATCTGCTGTTCCCCTCATCGTTTTAACACTACAATGGAACCATTTCTGTGCTCACCTCCTTCCATCATCCATTAGTCAAAAAGCTTTTATTAAGTACTCATTTTGTGCCAGGAGGGCAGTTAGGTGGTGCAGTAGATAGAGGGCCAGGTCTGGAGTCAAGAAGACTCATCTGCTTGAGTTCAAATCTGACCTCAGACACTTACTAGCTGTGTGACCCTGGGCAAGTCACTTAACTCTGTTTGCCTCAGTTTCCTCATCTATAAAATGAGCTAGAGAAGGAGACAGCAAACCGCTCCAATATCTTTGCCAAGAAAGCCCCAATTGGGGTCATGAAGAGTCAGACATGACTGAAATGACTGTATAAGACAAGAAGAAGATGGCATCAATTATAACACTATAATTGAGCAAATGAAAATTCCGTTATGGTATAAATCAGGATGACTGTTGAGTACAATGTTATACACATGTCTCCCCAATTGTTACTACTCTCCTACAAGAAACCACTGTCCTAGGTGCCTCGGTGTTTAGAGTGAGGGGTACTCACATTGAGGCTGGTGCCAATATAGTAAACCACTGGTGCAGATAGTCATCAGGCTACCTAAAAAACACCCAGGTCAGAAAAAATGGAGTGGTTTAAAGGTTCTGAGCTTCTCAATATTGGAATCAGGTTGGTGAGTGGCCATTATACTTCCAGACTGGGTAAGACAGGGAGAAACAAAAGAAAGAATGAATGAAAGGAAGGAAGGAGGGAAGGAAAGAGAGGAGGAAGGAAGAGAAGGAAAGGGGGGAGGAGGAAAGGGAGGGAAGAAGAAAGAAAGGAGGAAGGGGAGAAGGTAAGGGAGTTAAGAGGGGAGGAAAGAGGACAGAAGTAAGGGAGGAAGGAAGAAAAGAAGGAGAGAAGGGAGGAAGGAAGGGAAGGAGGTGTGTGTGGGGGGAAGCACTTCTTTATCTAGGACTTGTCTTTCATTGACCTTTTCACCAGATCCTCTCTCTTAATGTCTTCCAGCCCATGTTCACTGTTGTACTCAACTTTATCCTTCCCATGTTCATTAATTCTGCCTTGTGCCTTTCCCACTCCCTTCAGTTTGCTTAGTAGTTATATTAAGTCTCCTGTGATTTTGCTTTTTTAATTTTGATACCTCTTTATGTCTTAAAAATAAAAAGGATGTATGGTTTTAAAAAGAATAAAAGAGGAGGGGAGCGAATAAGGAGGGAAGAGAAAGAGGAGCAAAGGAAGAAAGAGAGAAAAAAATAAAGAGAAAGGGAGAGGGAAGGGAGAAAAAAGAAAGGGAGAGAAAGAGAAAGAAATCCAGAAGTGGCTATGGTATAAAAACAAAAAGTATCAATAATACTTTAAAAAAGAGGAAAATATATGCATATACATGCATTAAATATATACATATATATATATACATATATTAGTAATAGCTTTAAATGATACTTGCTTTAAAGACCCATGCTGAAAGATCATTGCTCTTTTATGGATTTCCTGTATATTGAGGCAAATCACTCCTTTGTGTACTCAGCATGCATGAACCAACACAAACTCCCTTCTATAAATAGGAGAGAAATGAGATTTTCATCCTTCACTACAAAGCACTAGTACAAAAGCAATTTTCCCACTACCCACTTCAGCCCATGTCTGAGCATTCTCACTCTCTAATCTTGGCTTCAAAGAGTGTGTTTCTGGGTCCAAGTTCTGAATTGAATATCCCCATAGATCATTGTTTGTATTGGCAGGATAAAAAAAAAAATCTGCCCTGCAAGCGAGAATGTTTGACAGCCCAGTTCTTAACCCACTCAGCTCTTAATCCTGCACCTTACTTGTGGTGAAGAGACCAGGAAACACATGCATCCTCTTCCTCTTCACAAATATTGCTGGGGTTTTTTTCCCTTTTCCTCTCTAGGCAGAAACTAATTTTCTCCTCCTCATTTAGGGGTTCAGAAGAATGTTTATTAAAGCATATTCACATTTTATTAGTCAGTCTTTCTAAAACCAGTTCCCATATCTCTAATCAGAGATCCTTTGTATTTTTCTATTTAAGATGTATAAATATGATATGCAATGCAGTCTAGCATTGGGATTTCAAAAAAAGCAATGATTCCCCTAACTTCCTCTCTCCTACATTTGGTTTCTATGAGTTAGTGATTAACAGAAAGGCATTGGTATGCCTAGTAAACTTGCAAAGTGAAGATTTTAAAGCAAATATAGAAGAATAGATAGATAAATAGATAGATCTTATGGACTGGGGTCCATAAGTAGAGTCTGCCAGCAGTCAGGCACAGTGAAGAGTACAACCCTGAGGAGCAGTCTGAAAAATCCAGCCCAGACACAAATCAACCCTGTAGCTGAGATGCTATGTCCTTCAGCAAGGAAGCAACTGTTCAGAAGCTGCTAAGGGTGGAGTGGGTAGAAGATGAATGTAGAAGAAGAGTGTGAAGATGACTGAAAAGTGGCATGAAACCTGGTGTCTGGGAAGATTAAAGTTCTTCCAAGCATAGTTTCCAAAGTACAAAGACCAGGGTTCTGGTGGGATGGTGGTGTCATGGTGTGGAGAAGGGAAGGGAAGTGAAGGCCTGGAAGCTTACCTCATTCCTCTCAGAACCCAACATCCCATGGAAGACTCCATTTCTCATGTAGTAAGTCTTTGGACTTAGGAATAGATCTGGTTCCCCGAGCTTGTTTTGTTACACCTCTCCCTCAAGGTCCTAGAGATACCTCTGAGGGTTTTGGCTATCTCTGCAAGGTTGTTGGCTTGAGCCCCTATTCTAGTGATTTCCTTCCTCTAGTGATTACTTCCCCAATATAATTTCACTCATTGATATCTCCTCCATATCACTGAAAATAAGTTAACATCAATTGTTGTTGTTCATTTGTTTCAGTTGTGTCCAATTCTTCATGGCTCCATTTGGGGTTTCTTGGCAAAGATACTGGAGTGATTTTGCCATTTCCTTCTCCAGCTCATTTGACAGATAAGGAAACTGAGGCAAACAGGGTTAAGTGCCTTACCCAGGGTCGCACAGCTATTATATATTACATATTATTATATTATATATTATATAAGTGCTTGAGGTCAGATTTGAGTTCAGAGGGAAGAGTCAGGAAGACTCTAGGCCCAGAGTCTATCCACTGTGCCACTGACCTGCCCTATTATTAACTTCAACTACTTTTTACAAAAGGATATTTACTAAGGAGATATAGCAAGAAAAGAAGTACACGTGCATCTTCCTCAACCCCCCAAACAAGGCACAGCCTCCCATTTATTACTTTGGTTCTGAGGAGAGCAGGCTCAAATTGGAAGCAGTTGCTACAACACACTTGCCCCATCAGATCCACATCTAAATAAGACAAAGCCTCTAGATTCAGCAGGCTGTGCATCAGGGCTGCACTCCTCACAGGACCTGTTTGCTCCTGGCAAACTCTGCTACTGTCTCCAGGTTCTGGACCTCTCCTGGTGCTTCTGACCTTTCAAAGTTCACAACGTTTTAGACTAGTCATTTCATCTCCTACACTCATTTGTCTAAGAGCAGGAAGGAACGAGACACAAAAATAGCCATGGCACATGCTGGGGGCCTCATGACAGCCCAGGCCTCCCATCTGGAGGCTTATAGCTGTCCTTGCCTCTGACACCACCAGGAAAAAAAAAAAAGGATGGTTTGTTCTTCTGTGTGTTCACTCAGCTGTGGCTCAGAAGCACTGTCTTTCTCATCACACAGTAAATAACCACAGAATATCTGTATATTCTTGATTCCCCAGGTTGTCAATATTTCTCATCCCTCAGGTATTAATTTATTAATCACCTACTAGGTGCTAAGCACCATGCTATCCTCAGGGAATAAATACTGAAAAGAATACCCCTGCCCTCAAAGAGTTTTCAATCTAATGGAGAAAGATAACACAAAAAAGTAAACTGAGGGGAGGCTAGGTGGTGCAGTGAGTAGAGTGCTGGCCCTGGAGTCAGAAGGACCTGAGTTCGGATCTGGCCTCCGACACTTAACGCACACACAAACAAAAACCTAGCGGTGTGACCTTGGGCAAGTTACTTAACCCCAATTGCCCTCCAAAAAGCAAAAAAAAAAAAAAAAAAAAAAGTAAACTGAAAAGAGGGCAGGAAGGGGAAAAAAGGGTACCCAGATGAGTGCTTGATAGAGAAGTTGGAAGGCATGCAGCCATGTGAGAAATGAGTGGCCTGGTCATTCTACTTAAATGGAGATTCTGGGAGGAGCTCTCAAAATTATTTTTGAAATTATTTTTATTAATTCTGTACACAAAACTTAGAAGGAAGCACAGAAAAGCAGGGTAGCTTTGAAAAGAATGTGTAGCATTTAGTACATAAGTTTTTTTTAAAGTGAACACTCTGAAGTGGAAATTCATATTTATATACTGAATCCTCTTTTTATATTATTCTGTGTACAGGGGTGGGGAGGGAGGAGGAGAATATAAAAATGTTCAGCAGAGAATAAAAAAAAATTTAAAAGGAAGCATAGAAAGCAGAATAGCTTTGAAAATGATGTGTAGTACTTATGTAATTTTTCAGAAAAAAGCAAACAATATGACATGTAAATTTATGATTTTATCATGAATCTTTATATTCTGTGTTGTGTACATGGAATTGTTCTTGTTTTGTTTGTATATATTTAAGTTCAAAATTAATAAAAATAAAATAAATTTTGTTAAATATATCTTGTATTTACTTACCTTCACACACATTTCTCCAAAAGAGAATGTAAGCTCCTTGAGGGTAGAGGTTGTTTTGATTTTTATCTTTATATCTCTGGCACATTGTAGTAAGTGCTTAATAAATGCTTATCAAATTCAATTGAATTGAAGGTCTTTCCCTGTAAAACTATAATAGATGTTTGTCTTCACCTGATTTACTTATGTTTGAGAGGGAGTGTGGTGTGATGGCCAGAGAGCTGGTCCCAGAATCAAGAAGACTCTGGCTTCCTACTGTCTGGCAGTGAGATTCTGGCCAAGTCACTTAACTTCTTGTAACTCTCTAAGATTATAAATTGCAATGCAGGTGTTTATCTGTATTGATATAGGACTGTCCTTGAATGAGAGTTACCTATACAAATAAAATCACAGGTCCAATTTAAGAAAACAAAAAAGGTCAGGGGTGAGAATGAATTGGGCCCTAAATTGTAATTCTTCCTGGAGTTTGTACCTTCCTAAATAATATTTTGCTGTTGTTGAGTCATTTTAGACATGCCTGACTCTTCATGACTCCATTTAAAGTTTTCTTGGCAAAGATACTAGAGTGGTTTGCCATTTCCTTCTCCAGATCATTTTTACAGGTGAAGAAACTGAGGCAAACGGTGACTTGCCCAGGGTCACACAGTTAGTAAGTATCTGAGGCTGAATTTGAACTCAGGTCTTCCTGACTTGCAGCCCAGTGCTCTATCCACTGTCTCATCTAGCTGTCCCTAAGTGACATACCTAACCATAAAACAAAGTTATCTTCCTAAATGCTGGTCTGAGTCATTCTTTTCAATAAACTCCAGTGATTTCTTATTACCATCAGCATCAAATAAAAAATCCTCTGGATTTTAAATCCCTTCATAGCCTGACCTCTTCCTACCTTACCAGCCTTTTTATACCTTATTTCCTTACATGGCACTATATGATCTAAGCTTATTCATTGAATGGGCATTACCTCACTCTAAGTGAATACCTGAAAAGGCCTTAGCTAAAAAGGGCCAGGGTCTCCCATTGCATCCTGGGTCATCTCCAGGCATCCTGATGAATACCTGGTCACTGGATCCAGATGGCTCTGGAAGAGAAAGTGAGGCTGGTGACCTTGCACAGGCCTCCCTCACTCAAATCAAAGTCAACTGCAAGTCATGTTATTATTTTCCTGATGCCATGGTCCTCTTCGAAAACAAAGGACAAACACAACACATTGGACCCTTTGTGGTTGGTTGCTCAACAAGACATTCATTTCTTGACTCCATGCATTCTCCTATGCCTGAATTTTCTCCCTGCTGATCTTCACTTCCTGGTTTCCTTCAAGTCCCAGTTAAAATCCCACCTTCTACAAGAAACCTTTTCTGATCCACTTTAATGCTAGTCTCTTTCCTCTATTGATTATCTCCAATTTATCCTGTATATATCTTGTTTGTACATAGCTGTTTCCATTTGTTACATTGTGAGCTCCTTGAGGTCAGGAACCATTTTGACTTTCCTTTGTAGTGCCACCACTTAACACAGTACTGGCACAAAGTAAGCATTTAATAAATGCTGGTTGACCTGACTTTCTCTCAAAGAGCTTGTAGTCTGGATCGGAAAAGAAAACAGACACCTTGAAAGGATAGTAAAGAAATATCTAAGTAAGTGCCAAGATGAGCCGTACAGCCATAAAACGCCATAGTAGTTCATAGAGGCAGCAGTCACTGTGGCCTGGGATGTTGGAACCCTTGCTCAGTGGGCAAAAGGGGAAAATCCAAATAAATCCAGTTATTTGAGCTTTTGGATTATTTGGATTTCATTGTGCTACTTACTACAGGATTGTCATTTCTGTTATTGTAATTATATATGTTACCAACTTGTTCTTGGTAAGACTGAGTCAAGACTAAGAAAAGAATTTTTAAATGACAGTTCTATCTATGGTTGAATCTCCAAGGAAATCTGTAAATTTTTACACTTTTCCCTGAATTTCCTCTTCCACATAGAAATTACTTTTAAAATTCTGACTAGATCAGATATAATACAAATATGATAAGTGAACTTTGTAATAAATAATCCTTTGTTTCTGCAGTAATTTATACTTTTCAAAGTCCTTTGACTCTCACAACCCCCTAAAAAGGTAGAACAGCATCTACCACCCCCATTTTACAGATGAGGAAATTGAGACACAAGGAGGATTAAAGCCCAAGGCTTGTTGGTTTAAAGAACTAGAAATCAAAGTAATGTCTATCACCTCCTCCTCCGGGTCTCTTTCTGTCACACGAGTAGGACCTTTTAGAAGACAGAGAGTGAAGGTCATTTTCCTTTATCTGTTTCCATTGTTTGGTTTTAGGTTGGTTTAGGTTTTTAAGTTTTGGGTTGCTGACATTCACACACCTTTGTATTGTATTTAAGGACACTCAATTTGTAATCAGTGTTTGAGTTTGAATTTAGATTAGGAATCCTTTTACTTGGGATTGAATATTCCTTTACACTATGTTTTAAATACCCAATTCTGACAGGTATCAGCTCTCTCCAGCTTCTAGAAAATAAGACTTCTTTTTTTTTTTGCCTTTTTTGGAGGGCAATTGGGGTTAAGTAACTTGCCCAAGGTCACACGGCTAGGTTTTTGTTTGTGTGTGCATTTCACTGTCCGAGGTCGGATCCGAACTCAGGTCCTTCTGACTCCAGGGCCGACACTCTACTCACTGCGCCACATAGCTGCCCCCAAAATAAAACTTCTTTACCTTAGTTGCTGAGTATCTCACCATGATTTACAGAACAACAGGATATTAAAGCCGGCAGAACCCTTAGGACTCAATCAGTCAACAAACATTTACTAAGTACCTACCCTGTGAGGGTGACCATACTAGGCGCTAGTGATATAAATATAATAATCCTAATCAATTGTCAATAACATATATTAAGGGCCTATTATGTGCCAAGCACAATTCTAGACACTGGAAGAATGAAACAATCCCTAATTAAGATGAGTTTACATTCTGATGGAAAGACAAGTATATATTTATATATGTATATATATGTATATACATATATAGCATAAAGATGATGCTATAGATACTATGTATAAATACACACAGAATAGTTAAATGTAACTTAGGTTGGGAGAGAGGGCATTAGCATCTGAGAGGATAAGGAAAGGCACCATGCAAATGACAGTGATTGAACTACATTTATTTTTTTGAGGGGGGAAGGCAAGGCAATTGGGGTTAGGTGACTTGACCAAGGTCACACAGTTAAGTGTCAAATAAGGTTGGATTTGAACTCAGGTCCTACTGACTCCAGGGCCAGTGCTCTATTCACTTGAGCTATATTTTAAAGGAAGAGAATAACTTTCTAGTGCCTTCCCTATGAGATAATCTCCAAGGAGATTTATCCTGTATATATTTTGTATGTGCATAATTGTATAAAGGTTTGTTATGCCCTCCACTATAATGTAAGCTCTCTGAGGGCAGGGGCTGTTATCTTTCTTTATTTGTATCTCCAGTGCTTAGCACCATTCCAGGCACATATTAGGCATTTTAAAAATGTACATTGATTGACTAATAAATGCTTATTAACTGACTGACTCTGAGGAGAAGGTGAGAAAGTAGTACATTCTAAGCATGGAGAAAGAATGGAGGTGGATCAGGGTGGATGAAGAACAGAAAGATCATTTTGGCTTGATTGCAGAATTTGGAAGAGGCAATAACATCCAGGTTGACTGGGACCAGGCTGTGTAGGGCTTTAAAAGCTAAACAGAGGAGTTTATATTGTAACCTAGAGACAGTAGGAAGACATTGGAGATAGACCAGAAGAGTCACATGATCAGATCTGCATTTAAGGAGAATTACTTCAGCAGCAGTGCTATGGGGAAAAACTTGAAGTAGAGAGACTAGGAAATTGTTGCAATAATCCAAAGTAAGGCAATAGCTATGTGAGTGGAGAGAGTGGGTTAAGAAATGTTGTGAAGGTAGAAATGGTAACTAACTGATCTGTGGGGTGAGGGAGAGGGAAGAATTGAGTATGATGCTTTATGAAGCTGGGAGACTGGAAAGATTGTGCCTTTGACAAAAATGGGAAAGTCTGAAAGAAGGAGGGTTTGTAGTGGGAAATATTGAGTTGAGTTTTGGACATGTTGAGTTCTAGATGAGGAAACTGAGATCTAGATAAATTAGATGGCTTGCCCAATGTCACACATTAACAAGTGGCAGAATTGGCCTCAAATTCAGGTCAATATTTTCCACTCCAAACCTTTTATTTCCTCTTAAGAAAAAAATTCTGAGAAGGTGGCAAAATCAGTTTCATTTAATCTGGAAAAAAATCATTTTTACCCTTTTCTCATGTATCCACAAAAGTTCAAACTCTTCTTCCAAATCCATTTGATTCTTCACAGTCTTATACCATCTTGCCTTTCCAGTCTTTTCTCAATACCACAGCCTTCCCTCTGTCAGTGGTGTCCAGACTTTTTTGATCCAGAAGCCTTATCCAGAAAAATATTTTGAGCAAGGATCTCATCTGCATATATTTATAATTTATATATGTATTACTTTAAAATATACATATTATGAAACGTATACAAAACTAGACATTTTAAAAAGAATAGGATAAAGAAGAAATGATTGGGGAGGCTAGGTGGCGCAGTGAATAGAGCACCGGCCCTGGAGTCAGGAGGACCTGAGTTCAAGTCCAGCCTCAGACACTTGACACACTTACTAGCTGTATGAGTTTGGGCAAGTCAACCCCAACTGCTGTCCAAAAAGCAAAAAAAAAAAAAAAAAAAGGAAATGATATTTGATCCTAGATTCAATAGGGAGTAGGGGAGTAACATGGGTATACCTGCACTTTAGAAATATTATTATAGCATCTTGTGGATGGACTGGACATAGGGAGACCAATTACTACAGGGGACAGGTGGTGAGGGCCTGACCAACAGTGGTTGCTGTTCAATGAGTAGAGAGAAGGAGATGGATGGAAGATATGTTGTGGAGGCAGAAATGACAAAATTTAGTACCTGACTGGCCAAGTGGGATCTCTAGGGAGAGTGAGAAATCATTCTTACCAAGTTTGTGAGAACCTGGGTGACTGGAAAGATAGTGTTGTTCTTGACAATAATAAGAAAATTTAGAAGAAAGATGGGTTGAGTGGGAACGATAATGTAAAGAAGTCTTAATTGATAAAGCGGTCTTCAAAGACAATGTAAAGGGACATTTGACAATTTGGATAAAACCCTGGGTCTGGTGTCAGGAACATTTGAGTTTAAATCTAGCCTCAAGCACGTATTAGCTGTATGACCCTGGGCAAGTCATTTAACCTCTGTTTGCCTTGGTTTCCTTAAATGTAAAAAGGGTATAATAGTGGCACCTACCTCCCACGGTTTTTGTGAGGATAGAATAACATTTGTAAAAATGCTTAGCTCAGTGCCTGGCACGGAGTGGCTTATTCCTTCCCTCCCCACCCCTATTCAATAAAGATTATGTCTCATCTAAATCTGCTTTTCTTGTGTGACTCACTTGGTTCCAACCAAAATGAAAAAGAGACAGGGAAGGGAGGGGAGAGACTTTTCCTCACTGGTCATTGTCCAAGGGTGAAGAACCCACCTTTTGCAGGTCTCCTATTGTAGCCACAAGGTGATCTAGAAAGAGTGTGGAGGGAGAGAAATCCTCCCAATGCCACCCATGCAGCTCCTGCTTCAGGTGCACTGGTAGTGAATGCCTTTTAGGGGTTAATGCCCAGCTTAGAGGGTGAGATGTTGGGAGCTTTTTTAGGGGGAGGCAGTTAGAGAATGTTAGAGGATGAGGACAGGTGTGGTTGTATGAGACACAAGACCAACAATTGGTTATCAAAGGGAGGGTTGGGATGTTACTTGTCTTACTACTCTTCTTCTCACTTACTGATTGTTTTAACCTTGGGATCATGCCATGACCCCTCTTACTGACCACAGTGTTCACTTTGAAGGCCACTGCTCTATGCTACAATTGACTCAAACAGCTTGCCTTCCCCTGTACATGCTCTGTATCAACTTGACTCTGACTCTTTGTTCAAGCAATTTCCTATGTCTGGAATGCTCTCCCTAAGCTCACTCACCAATTTCTATCTGCTGAATTCCTATGCTTCCTTAGAAAGGAACCTTGTGGGGTGGCTAGGTGGTTCAGTGAATAGAGCACAGGCCCTGGAGTCAGGAGGGCCTGAGTTCAAATCTGGCCTCAGACACTTAACACTTGCTAGCTGTGTGACCTTGGGCAAGTCACTTCACCTCAAATACCCTGCCTTCCCCACTCCAAAAAAAAAGAAAGAAAGAAACCTTGAATGCTACCTCCTCTGGGAAACCTTGGATCCTAGTTGATGAGCACTTTTTCTTTCTTTGACCTCATGGATCATTTCACTTACACTCACTTTGCTCTTCAAGGTCCTTATTGTTCCTCATTGTATAAACTCCTCCATTTGGCATTAAAAGTCTATGACATTTTGGCTCCACCTTGTCTTTCTAGACTGGTTTCCCATTATTCCTTCTCATACACTCTACATTCCAGTCAAATTGGCGTACATGCTGTTCCCTTAGATAACATTCCTCCTTTACTTCCTGCCTCCATAGGCTAGCCCCCATACCTGGATTATTCAACCTATTTAGTTCTATCTCTTGGATTTTCTAGCTCTCTTCAAGGTTTAATGATTACCACTGGAAGGCCTTTCCTAATCCTCCCAAGGTGTTTGTATTCCCTCAAGAAATTACCTCATATTTACTTTTTATACAGTATTACTTATCTGAGCACATGCTACATCTTTCCTGATGGAACACAAACTACTTGAGGGCAGAGACTCTGACTTTTTGCCTTGTATTTCTGACACCTATCATAGCATTGTGCACAGACTAGCACTTAATAAATGTTTCTTGAATTGAACTGAATTTTGATGTATTCATCATAAATTACTTTGAAATATAGTTATCTATGTAAATCCCCTGTCCCTAGTCCATCCTTCATTCAGTTGTCAAAGTGATCTTCCTACATCCCAGAGGCCCAGATCAAAGCATGTCGCTATCCATTCAATAAACTCCAGTGCTCCCTATTGCCCTCTGAATCAAAAAGAAAATCCTCTGTCATTCAAAACCCATCACAACCTGACCTCTTCTTACCTATCCAATATTCTTAGACCTTACTCCTTTTTATGTACTCTGTGATGCAATGACACTAACCTCCTCTTTGCTGTTCCTCCTACATGAAACTCTATTAGTTGGTGGTGGTGGTGGTGGTGATGAGAAAGGTGGGTCCCTTTTCCTCAATGATTTCTCCTAGACTGAGCTAGATTAAGTTTGGTGGTTTGTAGGACACTGTTATCGCCAAGGCTCTTCAGTGCAGGGTCCTACATTGTCTTCATCAGAATCTGAGGGAGATTCTGGTATGTGTGTGGTATGCTCTGTGTGTGTGTGTGTGTGTGTGTGTGTGTGTGTGTGTGTGTGAGAGAGAGAGAGAGACAGAGAGAGAGACACAGAGAGACAGAGAGACAGAGAGACAGAGACAGAGACAGAGAGGGACAGACAGAGACAGAGACAGAGAAGAGATAGACAGAGGGAGTGGGGGTAATGGTTTCAGGGACAGAATTCACAGGAGAATGCTTGAATTATTATACTTTACTTTTCTAAGAAAGATACAAATGGAAAGTAGTCCAGCTACCAAGGATTTGTTTTTTCTTTGCAAAAAATAATTTTCTTGATTCTCTGCACAAGCCCCCTCAAACTACCAAGAAGAGTTTAAACAGCAAAATAAAGTAGAAGAGAAAGTTACCAAATAGACACAAAATTATTAAATCAAGTAAATTAACCAGAATATTCTATATTTCATTGATTTTTTCATAGAAATAACTATACCATCATTTAACGCTGGAAGAAACAGACTGAGGCAGCAGGATTCTT
>WOXC01006322.1:0-202500 GCA_011680675.1 Gymnobelideus leadbeateri | reverse complement strand
GACGAATGACATACATGCTAAATAGGGTATCTCACCCTACAGGAGAATGGGGGGAAGGAGATGAGAAGGGGGATGATGGAGGGGAGGGAAGTTGGAAGCACCCACTTTTGACAAGGGACAGGGTCAAAGTAGAGACTAGAACAAGTAGGGGGCAGGATAGGATGTAGAGAAATATAGTCAGTCTTTTCACAATATATCCACTATGGAAAGGTTTTGCATAGCTACACATATACAACCTGTATTGAATTGCTTATCTTCCCAGCAAGGGTGGGTGAGGAAGAAGAAAGGGAAAGAATCTGGAATTCAAAGTTTTAAAATCAAATGTGGGGGCGGCTAGGTGGAGCAGTGAGTAGAGCACTGGACCTGGAGTCAGAAGGACCTGAATTCGGATCCGGCCTCAGATACTTAACGCACACACAAAGAAACAAACAAAAACCTAGCCCTGTGACCTTGGGCAAGTTACTTAACCCCAATTGCCCTCCAAAAAGCAAAAAAAAAAAAAAATCAAATGTATAATATATATATATATATATAACATGCAACTGGGAAATAAGACATACAGGCACTGGGGCATACAGATCTATCTTGCCCTATTGGAAAGTTGGAGGGGGCATGGGGGAGGATATAGGAGAAAGTAGATTGGGGGAGGGGGTATTCAGTAGGATCGCTGTTTTGGGGTGGTGGTTAGGGGAAAGATGGGGAGAAAATTTGTAACTCAAAATCTTGTGGAAATGAATGATGTAAACAAAAAATAAACATAAAATTTAATTAAAAAAAAGATAAACCAACATACTGCATTCCATACAGGAAAATTATAGGATCATAGGAATTTAGAACTGGAAGTGAGTTTAGTGATCATCTTGCCTAAAAACCTAATTTTACATCTGAGGGAAATGAATGGTAAATGTGATACCCAACCATCACAAACTGCTACACAAACACTCATGTTAAAAAAAAAACAAACAACACACTCTGGTTGGGTAGCAATAAAAGAAGTGGATTTCTGCTCACAAATTATTTTCAAAAGTAGCAAGAGCCAATAACTGATTTGTGAATTCCCCTTCTTCACCTTTACTTTGACCCCCAAAACCAAAGATTCAAATCTTCAACTCTCTAGCTTCAGAAATATCATTTACTCATTGGCAACCAGCAATAATTAAAATGGCACCTCCTAGGACCACTGAATTGTATCATTGTTATAAGATTTATAGCTTATTTAAGTAATTATAGGCTTATATTGTGAAGTTCTATAACTGTATTGCCTTACATACTCACTACTGCTAAGACCAGCTGAAATCATAATGCCTTTGAGCAGTCAGATCTAAATTTTGCTTCTATTGTTAACAGTTCAAAACATGATACATTTTAAGTTAGAGTGCTTGAAGAACAATGGTTTGTAATATTGTATATTCCAATTTTACAGAAAACATTTCAAAGAAAAAGAAGAGTAAGAAAGCAAAGTGGCTGTCTGATGAGGCTTTACAAATTTCTGAGGAAAGAAGGAAAGCAAAAGGGAAAGGAGAAAGGGAAAGATATACTCAACTGAATGCAGACTTCTATAGAATCGAAAGGAGAGATTAGGTTTTTCTTTTTTTATTATTTTTTTATTTTTAGTTTTCAACATTCATCTCCACAAGATTTTGAGTCACAATTTTTTCTCTCCCCAGTTTCCCCCTACCCCACCCCAAAACAATAAGCCTACTGAATACCTCTTTCCCCAATCTGTTCTCTCTTATATCCTCACCCTTCACTCCTCTAACTTTCTAGTAGGGCAAAATGGGTCTCTATACCCCAGTACCTGTATATCCTATTTCCTAGTTGCATGTAAAAAAACAATTTTTAAACATTTGTTTTTAAAACTTTGAGTTCCAGATTTTTTTTGCCCTTCATCCCTCCTAACCCACCCCTACTGGGAAGACAAGCAATTCAGTATAGATTGTACATGTGTAGTTACCCAAATCTCCTCCATAGTAGTTATGTTTCGAAAGACCAACTATACTTCCCTCCATCCCATCCTGCCCCCCCACCCACTCCACCTTCACCCTCAACCACATCCCCCTTCAAAAATGCTTGCCTCCAACTACCCTCTCAATCTGCCCTCCCTTCTATCCTCCCCCCTCATCCGCTCCCCACCTACTATCCTGTAGGGTAAGATACCCAATTGAGTGTGTATGTTATTCCCTCCTTAGGCCAAATTCCATGAGAATCAGGTTGTCCCATTCCCTTTCACCTTCCTGCTCTTCCCCTCTGTTGTAACAGTTTTCTTTTGCCTCTTTTATATGAGATAATTTACCCTAATACATTGCTCCCTTTCTTATTCTCCCAATAAATTCCTCTCTTACCTCTTAATTTTATTTTTTAGATATCATCCCTTCATATTCAAATCATCCTGTGCACTCTGTCTATGTATACATGAATATGCAAATGCCCACACTTAGATATATATATTTATATATACATACACCCTCCTATACATACATTTATATGTATGTATACATATATACATATATATTCCCTTCATCTATCCTCATACTGAGAAAAGTCTTACGATTTACAATTATTTTTTTCCATGTAGGAATGTAAATAGTTCAACTTTAATAAGTTCCTTATGATTTCTTTTTTCCTGTTTACCCTCTCATGCTTCTCTTGCTTCTTGTATTTGAAAGTCAAATTTTCTGTTCAGCTCACATTTTTTTTTCATCAAGAATGCTTGAAAGTCCTCTATTTAATTGAATTACCATATTTTTCCCTATAGCATTATACTCAGTTTTGCTGGGGAGGTGATTCTTTGGTTTTAGCTCCTTTGACCTCCAGAATATCATATTCTAAGCCCCTCGATAGCTTAACATAGAAGCTGCTCAGTCTTGTGTTATCCTGATTGTGTTTCCACAATACTCAAATTTTTTCTTCCTGATTGTTTGCAGTATTTTCTCCTTGACCTGGGAACTCTGGAATTTGGCTATAATATTCCTAGGAGTTTTCTTTTTGGTATCTTTTTCAAGAGGTGATCAGTGAATTCTTTCAATTTCTATTTTGCCCTCTGGTTCTAGAATATCAGGGCAATTTTGCTTGATAATTTCTTGAAAGATGGTGTCTAGACTATTTTTTTGATCATAGCTTTCAGGTAGTCCAATAATTTTTAAATTCTCCTGGATCTATTTTTCAGCATTTTTTCCAGTCAGTGGTTTTTCCAATGAGATATTTCACATTGCCTTCTATTTTTCCATTTGTTTGGATCTATTTTATAGTATCTTGGCTTCTCATAAAATCATTAGCTTCCAATTGCCCCAACCTAATTTTGCAGGAGTAATTCCCTTCAGTGACTTTTTGAAATTCCTTTTCCATCTGGCAACTTTGGCTTTTTAAGGCATTCTTCTCCTCATTGGCTTTTTGGGCCTCTTTTGCCTTTTGAGTCAGTCTATTTTTTAAGGTATTATTTTCTTCAGTGTATTTTTGGGTGTCCTTTAGCAAGCTGTTGACTCACTTTTCATGATTTTCTTGCATCATTCTCATTTCTCTTCCCAATTTTTCCTCCATTTCTCTTACTTGATTTTCAAAATCCTTTTTGAGCTCCTCCATGGCCTGTAGCCAATTCATATTTTTTTGGATGCTTTTGATACAGGAGTTCTGACTTCACTGTCTTCCTCCCAATCCACAACTTGATCCTTTTTGTCCCCCCAAAAGGATTCTATCGTCTGTTTATGCTTCCCTTGCTTCCTCATTTTGGCAGCCAATTACTTGACTTTTGAGCTCTTTGCCACAGTAGAACTCTGCTTCCAGAATGGAGAAAGCTATGACCCAAATCACTGGGGTTTTTGCAGTTCCCAGAGCTATTAGATGACTGCCCTCTATGCAGCCCCCTCACACTCTGGCTCACTGGTCACACATCCCAGGACCACCACTTAAGACTGTGATCCAGATCCAAGCAGGTCAAAGCAAGAGTGATTACCCTCTGAATGGTGCCTTGGTCGCTGTATGCTCTGCAGGTCAGGAGCTCAGGAAGCAGCCACATGGCAGTGGCTGCAGCCATCACACTTCTGCCTCTTCTCTCCAAGGGTAGCAGCCAGACTGGGCCAGCCAAGTTCCACACTGACCTTTTACTTTGTCTTTGGCATTTATGAATGGAGAAGTCTGGAAACAGCTAAAGCTACTGGTGATTTACTCTTGTGAAATCTGCTCTAGCCACATCTTGCTGGGGCCATTCTGGGGCTAAAACTAAGGCTCAGTCGGGACTGCCCTTGGCTCCCAGCATGCTGCTATGGACCTTACAATAAGGTTAGCAAAGGTGATGGAATTCCAGATTAGCTAATTAAAATTCTAAAATATGATGCTGTTAAAGTTCTGTACTCAATATGCTAGCAAATTTGGAAAATTTAACAATGGCCACTTCATTGGAAAAGATCAGTTTACATCCCAATTCTAAGTAAGGGCAATGCCAAAGAAATTACTACACAATGGCCCTCATTTCACATGCCAGCAAGGTTATGCTTGAGATTCTACAAGCTAAGTTTCAGTACTATGTGAACTGAGAATTACCAAAAGAGCAGGCTTGTTTTTGAAAAGGCAGAGGAACTAAAGACCAAATGGCCAATTTGCTAGATTACAGAGAATGCAAGGGAGTTGTAGGAAAAACATCTACTTCTGCTTCATTGACTACACTAGAAACTTTGTCTGTGTGGATAACAGCATAATGTGACAAATCCTCAAAGAGATGGGAGTACCAGATTATCTTTCTCATCCCCTGAGGAAACTGTGTGTGGGACAAGAAGCAACAGTTAGAATGAACATGGAACAGCTGATTGGTTTATGATTGGAAAAGGAATATGGCAAGTCTGGATATTGTCACCTTATTAATTTAATTTATATACAGAGGATATCATGTGAAATGACAGTCTGGATGAATCAAAAGTTGGAATTAAGGTTGCTGGGAAATATCAACAATTTCAGATATGCAGATGATACCACTCTGATGGTAGAAGGTGAAGAAGAATTAAAAAGCCTCTTAATGAGGGTGAAAGAAAAGAGTACAAAAGCTGACTTGAAGCTTAACATTAAAAGAAAAAAAAAAACAACCTAGAGGTGGCACAGTGAATAGGGTCCTGGAGTCAGCAGGACCTGAGTTCAAATCCAGCCTCAGACACTTAACACTTGCTAGCCATGTGACCTTGGGCAAGTCACTTAACCCCAGTTGCCCTGTGTTCCCTCCTCCAAACAACAACAACAACAACAACAACAACAACAACAACAACAACAACAAAAACTAAGATCTTGGCAACTGGTCTCATCACTTCCTGCCAAATAGAGGAAGAAAAAATAGAAGTAGTGTCATATTTTATATTCTTGGGCTCAAAGGTCACTGCAGATGGCAATTGCAGCCATGAAATTAAAAAGGTGCTTGTTTCCTGGAAGGAAAGCTATGGCAAATCTGAACAGCATACTAAAAGGCAGAGATGTCACCTTGCCAATAGAGGTCTGTATAATCAGAGCTATGGTTCTTCCAGGAGCAAAGTATGACTATGAGAGTTGGACTATAAGGAAAGCTGAGAACTGCAGAATTGACTCTTTTAAATTGTGGTACTGGAGAAGACTTTTGAGAGTCCCTTGGCAAGAGATCAAATTAGTCAAGAACTTAAAGACATTAGTTCAGGTTATTCACTGGAAAATCAGATGCTAAGACTGAAACTTAAATATTTTGGCCACTTAATGAGAAAACAGGACTCATTGGAAAAGACCTTGATGTTGGGAAATACTGAAGGCAAAAGGAAAAGGGGACGGCAGAGAATGAGGTAGATAGATGTTGTCATAGAAACAATGAACATGAGCTTGGACAGAGTCTGGGAGAAAGTAGAGAATAGAAAGTCCTGACATACTATAGTCCATAGGGTCACAAAGAGTCAGACACAACTAAATGATTGAACCCCAACTACAAGAGCAAAACTTCCCCTTCCAGGTAGTCTTCTTACTCTCTGTACTTTGCTATCCCCATTGGGAGTTTCCCCCCCCCCCCCAAGGCCTTCATTTTGGGGATGGTCTCAGACCAGCCTTGTTATATTACTTTGGCTATGCCTTTGACTCTCTGGACTTACCCACCAAGACCCCACTTTTATTTCTCTTTTGTGTGTGTTGCCTCAGAAATGGTCTTTCTTTTTTGCAAGTATTTATATCCTAAGTCCTTAGGAAAGTGCCCGGCAAACAATAAGTACTTAATAAGTGCTAGTTGTCTGTTTGCCTATATAAAAATGATAGCATTTTACTAGATAATCACTAAGGTTTCTTCCAATTCTAAATAATCCCATGACAGAAAGTATCTTATTTATTCAGTTACTACTAAAGATTGCAGGAAAGAACTCTAACTTAGATTAGGAATAGAAAGGAGAATGAATTAGGAAATAGATATATCTCCCTAAAAACCTAGTCTATATAGGACTTTATTCCATCCCAGGGAAAGGAATGAGACTGTAATTCTGCAGATAACTTGTAGCTACATAGTTGTTGTTTGTCCTTTAGTTTTGAAGAGGACTAATGATATCATGGGATGATGTCTTTACATGTGTGTGAATTGGATTTAAGTGAGGCAGAGTTGCACAAAGTTGCCACCCTCACTCTCTTTTCCAGAGTCATTGAAGGCCAATGGCAAGACAAAAATCAGGATGACTGTCTATGGCCAGGGTTGTAGGGGATGACCTTGGTGTCTTTGATGTCTGACCAGGCTCTAAGGGCTCCATAGAATCTGCTTTAGCCACCTTCCCAGTTCTTGGAGAAAATTGTTAAATCACTCTTGCTCTCTAAATAGCTAATTGCATGTAGGAGATACTGCAGCCAGTCATCAGAAGGACTGGGATGGTACAAGGAGGGTAAGATTGTGATATCTGAGGATGGGAAATACCTAATCCCCAGGGTGGTAACAGTGAAAATTACCCAAATGGTGAGTAGTGGCCAGGGAGCCTTCTGTTCAGGAAGCTGTTTGGCCTGAATTTAGTTACAGCTGGGTCATTTTACAGTGATGTATGGAGGTTTTGACAACCTGAGCAAATATTTCCTGATTTGGTTGCCACTAAAGGGAGAAAGAAGTGGGTCAGATAAAAGCTGAAGACCAAGTTTCTTATGCTAATACCTTTGAAATATGCCAGTCTGCTAGAATAGATGTTAATATCATGCCCCCTTTGATGACCTGTGTTGCTAACTCACCCTTTTGAAATATGGAGCTCAAATTTCCTTGCTCTATAAACATGCCCATTGTATTTTCAGTACCTCCCATGTTTTCACAATAAGCAGCAATGACAAAACAACCTAATTCAAAAAGTAGAATCTGGATCAGGTTAGTTGGTAAATTTCTTATGTCCTTATTGTCATCTATTTTCAGTTTAGTTAAAATGAGAGAAAAGCTGGATTTCATGAACAGTCTCCTATTGCATGCACTTCAAAAAATGACTGGTTACTAATAAATTCTGTTGGAATAGAAAAGTAAGGCACATATACAGGATTTTGGCTTAAGGATATAAAGAGCTAAGTTTCATGTTAATCCACTAAGAGTTATTTGAAGTATTTTATAGAAATACATTGAAACATTCTTTTAAAATGTCTCACAGAGTCATTAAGATCTGTCTTACAAGTTATTTGAGAAAATGGGAAACAGAATAAAATAAGAAGCTCAGATATAGGGGAATGATTGGAATGGAATTAGAATATCAGGATTGAAAAAGACTTTGTAGATCATTAGCCCACATTATTGGCCAATGCAGAAATCCCATCTCAAACATTCCTGATAAATGATCATCCAGTTCCTGCTTGAACAGTTTCAGTGATGGGTAACTCACTACTTCCCTAGCAAATACATTGCACTGGTATGGCAGAGTGTTAGAGCAGAAAGTTGCCATGTCAACAAACATTTATTAAGCACTTACTATGTACCAGTTGCTATGCTAAGTACTAAAGTTTAGAGCTCTAGGAGCTCTATCTCTGACCAAAGAGCTCACTGAAGAAAATGTTTCCTTTATAATAAAAATTGGGCATCTGGAAGCTAAAGTCATCAAGAAACAGTAAAACAAAATTTTGATTTTGAATGAAAAAAAGTAGGAGAAAATGTAAAATATCTCATTGGAGAAACAACTGACCTGAAAAACAAGTTGAGAAGAAATAATTTAAAAAATTTTGGACTACTTGAAAGCCACAATAAAAAAAGAGCCCAGACATCATGTTTTAAGAAATTATGAAGGAAAACTACTTTAACATCTCAAAACCAGCGGGTAAAATAAAAATGGAAAAAATTCCACCAATCACCTCCTGAAAGAGATCCCCAAATGAAAACTCCCAGGAATTTTATAACCAAATTACAGAGCTTCCATGTCAAGGAGAAAATACTTCAAGCAGTCAGAAAAAAAACTATTCAAATTTCGTGGAGTCACAGTCAGGATCACACAAGATTTTCAGCTTTCACATTAAAGGAGTGGAGGGCCCGGAATGTGATATTCCAGAAGGCAAAGGAGCAAGGATTATAGCCAAAAATAACCTACCCAGCAAAACAGAGCATAACCCTTCAGAGGGAAATAGATATTTAATGAAATAAAGGACTTTCAAACATTATTGATGCAAAGACCAGACCAGAGCTGAATAGAAAATTTGACGTTCCAATATAAGGCTCAAGAGAAACATAAAAAGGTAAACATTAAAGAGAACTTAAAAGAGACTCAATATTTATTAAGTTAAACTTCCTATAACACTTGATACATTTAACTCCTAAGAACTTTATCATTAGAACAGTTAAAAGGAGTATGCATAGATGGTGACAGGAGGGAGTTGATTATAGAAAGAAGATTCCAAGTTCATTTGTATATAGATTTAATTGTTAGAAAGGTTAGATCATATATGCACATAAGACACTCAGTCTCCCCCTCAGTGGGATGACCTCAAAAAAAAAAAGAGAGATGAAAAAGATGTGAAGAAAGAGGGAGAAGGGGGGAAGAGAGTGGAAGAATGAGGAAAATTGTGTCATGTAAAAGATGCATGCAAGGAAGAGCTATAGTGGAAGGGAAAATGAGAATGGTGGTGGAAGGTAATATTTGAATCTCATGTTGAAACTGATTCAAAGAGGGAAGAATATGTACGTGTGTGAGTGTGTGTGTGTTTGTGTATATAGATATACATATATTGTTATATTTCCCAGTAGGGAAATAGGAGGGGAAGAGGATAAGAAAAAAGGGGAGGGAGGCAGCTGGGTGGCGCAGTGAATAGAGCACTGGCCCTGGAGTCAGGAGGACCTGAGTTCAAATTCCGCCTCAGACACTTAACACAAAAACTACCTTGTGATCCTGGGCAAGTCACTTAACCCCAACTGCCCTCCAAAAAGCAAAAAAAAGGGGGGGGATCGTGATAAAAGGGAGAGCAGATTAAGGGAGGCAGTGGTCAGAAGCAAAACACTTTTTTTTAGGAGGAACAGGGTAAAAACAGAAATATAGATAAACAGAAGAAAATAGAATGGAGGAAAATATACAGTAGTCATAACTGAATGTGAATGGGGGATATCATTCATAAAATTGAGGTGAATAGCAGAATAGATTAGCAACCAAAATCCAACAATATGTTGTTTTTAAGAAAACACACTTGAGACAAAAAGACACACACAGAGTTAAAATAAGGGGCTGGAGCAGAATCTACTATACTTCAGCTAAGGTAAAAAAGGCAAAAGTTAGAGTTATGATCTCAGACAAATGAAAAGCAAAAGCAGACCCAATTAAAGGAGACAGTCTATGGTCATAGAAACTATGTTTTGCTAAAAGGTACAATAGACAATAAAGAAATATCAATACTAAAGAGATATGCACCAAAAGGCAGCACATCCAAATTCTTAAAGACAGAAACAAAACCATTGTAGCCAAAATCAGAAGAAAATAAGTAAACTGGGAGAAAAATTTTACAGCAAGTTTCTCTGATAAAGGTCTTATTTCTCAAATACATATATTCATGTCCTTTGACTATCTATTAGTTGAGGAATGTATAAAAATAAAAGCCATTGCCCAACTCATAAATAGTCAAAGGACATGAAAGGCAGTTTTCAGAAGAAGAAATAAAAGCTATTTATAGACACATGAAAAAATGCTCTAAATCACTATTCATTAGAGAAATGCAAATTAAGCAACTCTGAGATTTTACCTCATACTTATCAGATTGACTAACATGAAAGAAAAGGAAAATGACAGATGTTGGAAGGAATGTGGAAACATTGGGACACTAATACACTGCAGGTAGAGTTGCAAACTGGTCCGACCATTCTAGAGAACAAGGCTCACAGGGCTATAAAACTGTGCATCCCCTTTGACCCAGCAATACCACTACCACGTCTGTATCTAAGGGGATTTTTAAAAGCATCTGCCTATCTATCTATCTATCTATTTATACATGTGTGTGCATGAACACACACATGTACACACACATATCAGCTCTTTCTCTGGTGGCAAATAATTGGAAATTGAGGGGATGCCCATCAATTGGGGAATGGCTGAACAAGTTGTGATATATGATTGTGATGGAATACTATTGGGCTATAAGAAATGATAAATAGGAAACTTTCAGAAAAAAAATTTGGGAAGACTTACATAAACTGATAGAGAATGAAGAGAGCAAAACCAGGAGATCATTGCACACTGTAACAGCAATGTTGTAATGATGATCAACTGTGAAAGACTCAGCTACTCCAATCAATACAATGATCCAAACGAATTCCTAAGTACTCGTGATGAAAAATACTATCCATTTCCAGAGGAAGAACTGATAAACAGGGTGTAACTTGAAGTATAATTAATTCATTTCTTGCTTTTTTTGAAACATGGTTAATATGGAAATATGTTTTCCATGATTTTATGTATATAATTGATATCATATTGCTTGCCTTCTCAATGGGTGGTAGAGAGGCTGGAGGGAGGAAGAGAATTTGAAATTCAAAAAAAATTTTAAATGAATGTCAAAAGTAAACAAATAATAAAATTTTTGAAAATTGATAGAAAAAATAAAATAATTTGAAGACTCTAAGCATGGTTACATCACACATGACATCACAAAGATGAAATTGATTATATTTTAATTTTAATAGATAGAAAATTATTCATTCTGGAATTAGCTATCTATGTACTGTCAAACAACTGGTTTATTGAAGCAAAGGTCAAGGGGGCAGCTAGGTGGCACAGTGAATAGAGCACTGGCCCTGGAGTCAGGAGGACCTGAGTTCAAATCCAGCCTCAGACACAACACAAAAACTAGCCGTGTGACCTTGGGCACTTAGCCCCAATTGCCTTCCAAAAAGCAGAGGTCAAAATTAGCACAAAAGCAAAACAAAGAATAAAAATGAGAAAAGGGTGGCAAGCAATCAAAACAACTTGCTCTTGACATATTCAAATAAGTGATGATAAAAAAAGAGATATTGATGGAAGGTAAGACAGACACACACTATAATGATTTAATACAGAACTTTAACTAGTGTAAAATGTAAGTTAATCAGCAAATAGGCAACTTACTTGCTGAAGTGGAGTTGGAAGCCTAGAGTAAAACATATTTATAATATAAATTTGTTCATAAAGTTTTAGTAAGGAAGATGGTGGAAAATTAAGAGCAATGTTATCTCTTAAAATAGAGAGAATTGGGAGAGGATAAAACAGTTCAAATTAATTTGGTAAGAGTTACAAATAAGCAAAGTCATCCCAAATTATTGAGGAAATTTAAGATTTCATGGAGGAACTGAGGTTTCAATAGCTATTTGAATAATGGAAAGGGAGAAGTTGGACAAGTTGGAGTATTCTTGGCACAGGATATAGCCTTAAAAAGGCTCTGAAAAGGTTTTAAAAAGAGTATGTTCAATAAATTTGCCTGAGGGGAGCAGAGGAAAGAGGCTGAGAACAGATCAGAGCAAAGGAAGTGAAGTAATTTGGGAAAAACCTGGTTGAATGCTTTGAGCAGGGAGAATTTCTAACCTGACTCCTTATAGTGAACAATATATGTAGAGAGGGAGAGAAAGGAAGAGGAAAAAGAAGAGAGGGGGGAGGGTGGGGAACGAGAGGGAGAGGAAGGGGGAGAGAAAGGAAGGAAACGGGAGTGAAGACAAGGGGAGGGGAGGTAAGAGAAGGGCAAAGAGGAGGAAAGATAGGGGAGGGAGAAGGGAAAACAGAAGAGAAGAGGAAAGAAGGGAAGAGACTGGAAAGGAAGAGAAGAAAAGAGAAGAAAATAAAAAGGAGAAGGGAAGAGAAAGGAGGGGAAGAGAAGGAAGGGGAAGGGAGGGGGAGGGGAAAGGAGGGGAAGGGAGGGGAAGGGAGGGGAAGGAATTCAATGACCTTGGTTTCAGGAAGACTTGGGTTCACGTCCCTTCTCTGACAATTATAGGCTATGGGCGATTCATTTAACCTATGAATGTTCCAGGCATTTACATGACTAAAACTTGCAGAGCAAGTGCTGATGTACAGTAAGGATTTCATGTATAATTTGTAGTTTTTTAGAGAGCTATGTGGAACAATGGGAAGTTAGGCTAAAGCCAACTTTCTGTTTTTCTTGTCAAAGGGTGAATACACTGGCAAGTGGTATTGATATTCACATGGAAGGTCTTAAAATAGGGGTACTGGGAGGTGGAGAGTGAATCTAGGTGCGTTAGCATAGTGATGTTGGAATCTACCTATAGAGACTTTGCCATGATGGTTTAGCTGCCTTCTCCCTTCATCCCTGCATCCCACTGGTGAGTGGACTCTCACCGGTACATTCTTCCTAGAACCTCCATTTTGAGGGAAGCCCCAGACCCATCATTCTTTATTCTCTGAAGTTCACCACCATAATGTCAAGTGAATTCTTTCCTTTCCTTCTTCCTCATTCACCCCCTTTCAACATTTATTTTTAATGTGTCATCTTCCCCCTTTAGAATATGATACTTGAAGGCAGAAAGGACCTTTCTTTTTAGTTGTATTTGTATCCCCAGTACATAGCAAAATGCCTGGCACATATAATGATTACATTAGCTCTCATGTGTAAGCACACTGTTGCATGTAATCTTGGAGAGAGAATACTATTGTATTCTCCTGGGACAAGACTATACCTTCCCATCCCTACCATTCATCTGTGTTGTTCACTGTAGTACCCACACACAAGGTCCTAACTTGTGAGTATGACAACAAAAAAAAAAAAAAAGGAAAGAAAGAAAGAAAAGAAAAGAAGAACAGAAGAAGGAAAGAATTAATTAAAAAATGGTTTCCAGGCTTTCTTTTTTTTTAAACAAATGCTTTATTAACTTCTGTTTTACATCATTCCTTTCCGCCAGATTTTGAGTTACATTTTCCCCTCGTTATTCCCCTACCCAACCTCCCAGAATAGCAGTCCCACAAGATATCGCTTCCTCCAATCTGCTCTCTCCCATACCTTCTCCCATACCCCCTTCAACTTTTCCATTAGAGGAAGGTGAATCTTTGTGTCCCAATGCCTGCATATCTTATCTCCCAATTACAAGCAAAAGAGTATTAATAATAGTATTTATATATATTTGAAAGATTTAATGTTAAGACCTCAAATTTCAGATCCATTTCCTTCCTCCCTTGTCACCCATTCCCTCTGGGGAGATAAGTAATTCAGTATATGTTGTACATGTCTAGCTATGCAAAACATTATCATAGTAGAAATATTGTACAAGGCTGCTTATAATTCCCTCCCACTCATCCCACCCCCACCTGGTCCATTCCCTACATGATCCTGTCCCTCTTCTATAGTGGGTACTTCCAACCTCCCCTCACCCCAAGGATGCCCTCCCATCCATCATCCCTCCTCTCATCCCCCTTCCCCCTATCCTGCTGCAGGTTGAGATATCCCATTTAGTATGTATGTCATTTTCTCCCTGAACCAAATTCAATGTGAATGTGGTTTTGCCTTTTTAGCCTTCCTTATTCTCCCCCTCCTTTGCAACCACTTCCCCTTCCTTCTTCTACATGGGATAGTTTACCCTACCCTGTCTCTCCCCATCTCCTCTTGCCACTTTCCTCTCTCACCTCATAATTTCATCCCTTGAGTATTCTCCCCTCCCAACAAATTCAACCTATGCCCTCTATCCATATATAACTGTAACCATATACACACACATTCACATATGTATTCATATGACCACACCCCCTTCTTCCATTATTTTCATAGTGAGAAAGATATCATCAGTCACAGTTGTTGCTTTTCCATAGAGGAATGTAAATAGTTCAACTTTGATAAGTTCCTTTTGATTTCTTTTCCCTGATTACCTTCTCAGGCATCTCTTGCTTCTTGTGTCTGGATGTCAAATTTTCTGTTCAATTCTGGTTTTTTCCTCAAGAATGCTTGAAAGTCCTCTATTCCACTGAATGACCATATTTTCCCCTGAAACAAAATACTCAGTTTTGCTGGGTAGGTGACCCTTGGGTTCATTCCCAGTTCTTTTGCCCTCTGGAATATCATATTCCATGCCCTTCTATCCCTCAGTGTAGAAGCTGCCAGGTCCTGTGCTATTCTGATTGTGTTTCCACAATATTGAAATTGTTTCTTCCTGGCTGCTTGTAGTATTTTCTCCTTGATCTGGGGATTCTGGAACCTGGCTATAATATTTCTGGGAGTTTTCTTTTTGGGATCTTTTTCAGGAGATGATTGGTGGATTCTTTCAACCTCTATTTTGCCCTCTGGATCTAAAACATCAGGGCAGTTTTCCTTGAGAATTTCTTGAAGGGTGACTTCTAGGTTCTTTCTTTGATCATGGCTTTCAGGTAGTCCAATAATTTTTAAATTGTCTCTCCTGGATCTATTTTCCAGGTCAGTGGTTTTACCCATGAGATATTTCACATTGCCTTCTAATCTTTCATTTGTTTGGATCTGCTTAACAGTATCTTGATTTCTCATAAAGTCATTAGCTTCCATTTGCTCCAGTCTAACTCTGAAGGAATGAATCTCCTCAGTGAACTTTTGAGATTCTTTTTCCATCTGGCAAATTCGACTTTTTAAGGCATTCTTCTCCTCATTGCCCTTTTGGGCCTCCTTTGCCATTTGAGTTAGTCTATTTTTTAAGGTGTTGTTTTCCTCAGTCAGGCTGTTGACCCTCATTTCATACTTTTCCTGCATCCTTCTCATTTCTCTTTCCAATTTTTCCTCCACTTCTCTTATTTGATTTTAAAAGTCCTTCTTAAGGTCCTCTATGGCCTGCAACCCGTTCATGTTTTCCCCTGGGGCTTTTGGAGCAGGACTTCTGACCTCACAGTCCTTTTCCCTCTCTATGCCCCCAAAATAGGAGTCTAGGGTTGCATTTTTCTGTTTCCTATGCCTTGGCATGTTGCCACTTAATTACTTGACTTTTGGGCTTGTTGCCACACTATGGCTTTAAGGCCAGATAGAGGAATTTTCGTCCCAAACGTGTGGGGGGCAACTTCCATTTCTGCCAAGCTGTAAACCCACCTACGACTTCCACCCTAGTCACAATCCAGATCCAGGGAGGTTAAAGCAAGAGCGATTACCCCCCCAAGACTGATTGCTGGATCTCCCTACGGTTCGCAGGCCAGGAGCTGGAGCTGCCTCTGAAAACTACAAAATGGTGTGTCTCCTCAGTGGCTTCTAGCCCCCAGGGGAGGGAGCTGACGCATTCCCCAAATACAGGTCCCACAGTCCATAGGACCTCTTACTTTGTCCTAGGCATGTCTATGTTGATAATTCTGGAGTCGCCACAGCTGCTGGTGTTCTGGGGTCTCTCCAGCCGGCTGCTGGCCCTGCTGCCCTGGGCCTAAAACCTCGGCTCAGGGGGACCTCGGCTCCACTCGGCTCGGCTCCCCACTCTCAGCACACTGCGTGCTGCCGGCTCCCAGACTACTGTGCTGGTCCTTCCTGCAGGGCTGCTGGGCTGTCCTCAGCAGGAGGTTAGCCCTCAGGGGTGCTGGGGCTCCAGAAGTTGTTCAGAGTCCCCTTTTACATAATTTGGAGGGAATCTGGGGGCAGAGTGGCTTGGATGAGCTGTTTCTACTCCGCCATCTTGGCTCCGCCCTCAAGCCTGTAAATTCTGTAAGAGAGGGTTGTGCTACAGTCTTGGAGCTTGGAAATTAGTAAGTTACTGTAGGCCAGGTTGGAGATGACCATGACTTTAAGTAACTGTAGAGATAAAAATAAAGATAAAAATAAAAATAAAAATAAAACCCAGGAGATTCTATGAATCAACCAATCAGCAAACATTTTAAAAAATCATCTTTATTCCAGTACTGTGCGAGGTACTAGAAGACATAAATACAAAAAATGAAACAGCCCCTACTCATAAGAGACTAATGGAAGGAAAAAGTCTCAGAATTTTATAACGAAGTATACCATGTTAATCATTATTTAAATTATTACTAAAGTAATACAATTAAAGGTTAAAAATGACATGAGGAACCTGAAAGGCTTTCTATTTAGAAGACATATTTGGTATTTATCTATCCATTCATTTAGGCTGCTGGCTGAAAAATAATATCCTTTTCTGTTTATGACTGAACAAGTGTATGATTGTGATGGCATACTACTGTGCTATAAGAAATTATGAACTCAATGATCTTAGGAAAACATGGACTTGCTTGAAATAATGAAGAGCAAAATGGGCAGGACCAAGAGTTGTATACAGTAACAGCAATTATTTAAATCATGACTGAATGAATAGGTAATTTTGAATATTATAAATACCCAAACTGACTACAAAGGACATATGAAGGAAGGTACCTTCTTCATCCAGAGAAAGAAGTGATAAATAGAAGTATGTATAGAATGATTTGGTGCATGCGTGCGCACACACACACACACACACACACACACACACACACACACAAACATTAGTGTCTAATAGTAGCCATCTAGGGTGGGGGGAATAAAGGGGGGAAAAAGAAATTGACATGATAACTTTATTACAGATTTTAGATGGAATGGCAAGTTGTATGTAATAGATTTGCAGTTCATGTACATTATGAAGATGCTTATTTTATCCCATAAATTAAAAATAAAAGAAACAAAAATTTTAAAATAATAATATTCTCTCTCTCTCTCTCTCTTTTTTTTTTTTTACAAATGCTTTATTAACTTCTGGTTTACATCATTCATTTCCACCAGATTTTGAGTTACAATTTTCCCCCCATTTTTCCCTACCCACCACCCCAAAATAGCAGTCCCACTAGATATCCCCTCATCCAATCTGCTGTCTCTCATATCTTCTCCCATACCCCCTTCGACTTTGCCATTAGGGCAAGGTGAATCTCTGAGCCCCAATGCCTGGACATCTTATGAAACATTTCATTTTAAAACTTCGAATTTCAGATCCATTCCCTTCCTCCCTTGTCACTCACTCCCTCTGAGAAGATAAGCAATTCAGTATGTGTTGTACATGTATAGCTATGCAAAACATCACCATAGTGGATATATTGTAAAAGACTGCTTATATTTCTCTCCCACCCATCTCACCTCCCACCTGGTCCATTCCCTACTTTGATCCTGTCCCTCTTCAAAAGTGGGTACTTCCAACCTCCCCTCCCCCTAGAACCTCCCCTCCATCATCCCCCCTCTCATCCCCCTTTCCCCTACTCTCCTTCAGGGTGAGATATCCCATTTAATATGTATGTGATTCTCTCCTTGAGCCAACTTCATTGAGAATATGGTTTTGCCTTTTTGCCTTCCTGTTCTTCCCCTCCCCTGCAACTACTTCCCCTTGCCTCTTCTACATGAGATAGTTTGCCCTACCCTGTCTCTCCCCATCTCTTCTTGCCACTTTCCTCTCTCACCTCTTAACTTCACCCCTTAAGTATCATCCCTTCCCATCAAATTCAACCTGTGCCCTCTATCCATGTATACCTGTAAACATATGCCCATATACCATTTTTCAATTATTTTCATAATGAGAAAGGTTTCATCAGACACAGTTATTGTTTTTCCATGTAGGAATGTAAATAGTTCAAATTTGATAAGTTCCGGGGCGGCTAGGTGGCGCAGTGAGTAAGAGTGCCGGCCTCGGAGTTGGGATGACCCGAGATCGAATCCGGCCTCAGAAAATGAGCACCCACACACAAATAATAACTAGCTGTGTAACCTTGAGCAAGTTACTTAACCCCAATTGCTTAAAAAAAATAATAAAAAAAATTTGATAAGTTCCTTTTGATTTCTTTTCCTTGATTACCTTCTCAAGTATCTCTTGCTTCTTGTGTCTGAATGTCAGATTTTCTATTCAACTCTGGTTTTTTCCTCAAGAATGCTTGAAAGTCCTCTATTCCACTGAATGACCATATTTTCCCCTGAAACGAGATACTCAGTTTTGCTGGGTAGGTGACCCTTGGGTTCATTCCCAGCTCTTTTGCCCTCTGGAATATCATATTCCATGCCCTTCCATCCCTCAGTGTAGAAGCTGCCAGGTCCTGGGCTATTCTGATTGTGTTTCCACAATATTGAAATTGTTTCTTCCTGGCTGCTTGTAGTATTTTCTCCTTGATCTAGGGATTCTGGAACCTGGCTATAATATTCCTGGGAGTTTTCTTTTTGGGATCTTTTTCAGGAGGTGATTGGTGGATTCTTCCAACCTCTATTTTGCCCTCTGGATCTAAAACATCAGGGCAGTTTTCCTTGAGAATTTCTTGAAGGGTGATTTCTAGGTTCTTTCTTTGGTCATGGCTTTCAGGTAGTCCAATAATTTTTAAATTGTCTCTCCTGGATCTATTTTCCAGGTCAGTGGTTTTTCCCATGAGATATTTCACATTGCCTTCTATTCTTTCATTTGTTTGGATCTGTTTAACAGCATCTTGATTTCTCATAAAATAATATTCTCTTAATATTGTCTGGGACTTGAGGTTAACTTGGAGAATTTAGTGTAACTCAGGGTCCAGTTCTCTATTTCCATCTGCCTACAGAAGAATTCCACTTGAGCTCCCAATTATCACTTCAAATTTACATTCTAAAGCTCCAACTTATATTCCCATCCTATCTAGATCTCTTTCCTTACTATCTAATTTTCTGATCTCTGAGGGGTTATATTTATGTTCTTTACTTATTCTTACTAAATTTATTGCAGATCCTGCTGATTCTTCCTTTGCCATTTTTTTTTGGAGCTATCCCTCTCTTTCTCTCCATTGGCATTATCACCCTATTCCATGTTCACATGACTGAACAATTGCAGCAGCCTTTTAAGTGGTCTCCTTTCTTTCTCTGTCTCTTCTCTACAACCTATCCAGCACATTGCTTCCAGATTAGCAATTAGGTAATTTAACTATCTCCAATCTCTTCTCTTGACAATCCATTCTTCACAGGCTCCCAAAGTTATCTTTGTAATGATTACTTAGTCACAGGTTTGATCAGGCTACTTTAGCTCAAAAACCTTCAGTATTTTCTCATTGACTAATAAATAAAATACAAATTCATTAACATGGAATTCAAGGTTCCAGTGGACTTTCCAATCTTGGTCCCTTCTGTTTTCCTACATATCCTCCATGCTCCAGTCTAAACAGACTCCTTACTATTCCCTACCTTCTCCTGCCTTTTTATCTTAGCATTTTATCAGCTATGCCTCTATCAGCCTCTTCCCTACCCCCAGTCTCTAATTGTTCATGTCTTTCCTATCCCTCAGGAACCAAGTTACCAATTAACTTGTCCTGATCTTTTCTCCCAGTCAGAAATCCTTCCCTTCTTGAATTTCTCAGACTATTCTGCTTGCCCTTTCCTTCACACTCAAGCAATTTCTAACTTGTATTAACAGTTATGTGTGTTTATGACATCTCTTCCCCTCAACTCCATATATGCCCTGGATTATAAGGTACTTGAGGAGAAGAACGATTATTTTTCACCTTTATATTACCAACATCTCGAACAGTGCCTTGCACATAGCATTAGTTTAATAAATAAATGCTTATTGAATTGAATTAAATTTAAGTGACTGCTAGGGTTTTTTTCCTTTAAAAAATAGATTGTAAAAATTTGGAAGTCAGTCAGGCAACAAGCAGATACTGAATAGTTACAATGCACCAGATACTGTAAGTGCTAGAGATAAGAGGTGGGGAAGGGGGGGTACTGGGAGGCAGGGAAGGCAAAAAGCACCAGTCCCTGACCTCAAAGAACATTCATTCTAATGTGGGAAACAACATGCAAAACAACTAGGTACATACAAGATATATACAGAGTAGATGAATGATAATCTGAAAGGGGAAGGCCCTAGCAGCCTGGACTGCTGGGAAAGAACTCCTGTAGAAGGTAGACTTTGAGCTGACACTTGAAGAAAGCCAAGGAAGAAAGCCAAAAAGTCAAGAGGCAGAGATAAGTGGATAGAGTATTCCAATCAGAGGGGAAATGGAAGGTTGTCTTCATGGAACAGGAAACAGGCCAGTTTATTTGGATTGGAGAGAATGTAGTGTGAGTAAAGTCTAAGCAAACTGGAAAGGTGGAAAAGGGGATGGATTATGAAGAGCTTTAAATGCCAAACCATAAAATACATTGTTATTCTAAAGGTAATAGGAAGACACTGTAACACATTACTAGGATGATATAAGCAGACCTACACTTTAGAAAAACCACTGCGTCAGCTGAGTGGAGGATAGATTGAAATAATGGAGGGAGACTAAAGCAGTAGTACAAGCAAGAGATGATGAACTAGGCTTGCAAGAGGACAGAGAAATGTTGTGAAGATAGAAAGGACAAGATTTGGCTACAGATAGGATGTGTAAGGTTTAAGTGAGGGTTTAAGGATAACTGAGGTTGTGAACCTGGGTGTCTAGGAGGATGGCTCTGCTCTCAACAGACAAAGAGAATCATAGAATTTGTTAGAGTGTGATGGTGCTGGGCAGGGAAGGAATGAGATAATGAGTTTAATTTTGGACATGCTAAGTTTGAGATACCTCCAAAATATTCAGTTTGAGCTATGCAAGAGGAAGTTGGAAGCGGGCAACTTGTTTAGGAGAGAGACTGGGGCAGGATATGAAAATCTGGCCATCTTCTCCATAGAAATATTAATTGAACTCATGAGAGCTGAGGAGGTCACCAAATTAGGTGAGAGGTAGTGGGAAAAGGGAAGAGGGCAGAGCCATGTGTCCTTGTCAACAATGCCAACAATGAACATAGGGTTGACAAATGGTAATATATAGAGACAGCTGTGCTGTGGTGTAAAAACACTGGATTTTGGTTCAGAGGATTTCTACTTTCTATCTCTGCGAAATTGGGAAAGTCATGTAATGAGGGGTGGCCTCCTCTGGAGCATCTTGAATGCCCCTTTCAGCTCTAAATTCTAAGATAACTACACACAGCTGATAGTTTGTTGATAAAAAGAACATTGTCCTAGAACGTTCCTTTCTCAAGAAATAGCTGGAGATAGAACAATTTTATGAGTTTATAGTTCCCGAGGCAAAGGACTCCAGCAGCCTAGTAAGGGACCCTATTTGCAAACCAAAGAGATTTCTTCTACTTAAAAAAAAAAAAATCCAATAGCCCAGCCAGTTGAGGATTTCATAAAATGTAAAACTTTCAACAAAGTTCAGAGATTAACCCTCTTCCTCCCCGGAGGGGCCATTCATTTGCCTTCAGAAATCAAGTCCTAACTTTGAGATGAGTAATGATGAAGTTCAATGTAGAACACCAGAAAAAAATACGAGAAAAAAAAATAGAAAATGCACTCAGGGAAGGGTCCCAAACCTCTTTACTTCAGAACAGCTGCTGGACATGGGAAGGGGTCGGAGGAGTGACCCCTCCTTCCTCAATCCTATTGGTTCTGCTCCTCTGAGGTTGATTGGGTAGATGTCCCTTTCCCCTCCTCTCTCCATGCCCCCTTTGGCTCCCCTCCCCGATTTCCCCGTTTGGAATTTTCTAAACTGGAGGCTCGTAGGAGTTGTTGAGGGGCTTCTGATTACAGCTCAGCCGCAGGCGTCACCTTTCCTCTTGGCTGCTGGGGACCCTGCTCAGCTTCTAGGTTTCTGAAAAGTTTGTATTCGGGGGGCATCTTACTGGGACATGCTGTCCCCCAGGGATCTTAAGAGGAAGACGGGGGAGAGGACTGCATGGACGCGGGTTGCGCTACTGCTGCCCTTGGCGCTCCTTCTGCCCGCCGTGCCCGGGGGCTGCCTGAGCCGCCAGGAGCTCTTCCCTTTCGGACTGGAGCAGGGGGACCAGGAGCTGGAATCTGGGGACGACTCCATCTCCCCAGCCCTAGAGCTCCGTCTGCCAATTCACTTCTATGACAAAAACGATGTCTCCTCCATCTATGTGAGTACAGTCCTCGTGTGTGAGAGACCTCGTCTGTGTGCGTGTGTGTGAGGGTGTGTATGTGTGTGTTGGAGTCAGAGTGTAAGGGAAGATGGGGAGCTCGAGAGAGGGAGATGGTGGGGGATATTCTGGGCAGGGGAAAGGGTGCCTGGAGCCGAGGTGAGACCCGACGTGGGGGACGCGTAGACCCAGGCACTAGGGGAAGGACTCCTGGGACAGTCTCGGGGCCTAGTGTGAGGGGAAGCTTTAGGGTCTCGTTTACACCCCTCGGGTTTGTATTTTTCCGCGCCCCCACTGCCTCCTGGGCGCCACTCCCATTCAACCCCGGCTTTGCCTTCCTCTCCACTTCTCCCAAAGTATATCTTTGGGAGTTGCCTTTCAGCTGGTTTCCGCCGTCTAGGGAAGAAAGGGACCCGGGGAGCCACACTTTTCTCTACTTTGGCATCCCTATCTTATGCAACCCTTGAATTCCGGACTGGAATTTGCTTCTCCTCCAAAAGAAAGAGCCTAATGTAAGGGGGACTTAGCGCCTGGGAACTTTGCTTGTAGTTTTTCCATTGTCCTGTTAGTTTGGAAGAGGGAACACAGGATCTTAACTGCACAGCTTGTACTCTGTACAAGCCCAGGATTAAATCACCTTCATCAGTCTTCAGCCTTGCATGGCTGAGAGCTGAGAACCCAGAGTCGTGTTCAAATGCCACATGGTGCCCAAACTGTAGGAGGTCAGGGGTGCTGACACGAAGGGGTTAAGCCTGATTCTTTGACCCTGGGTAATTAACTTGCAGAAGAAATCTCTATGTACTTTCAAGGACTGATTTCAGAGGCATTTTGTGTGTGGCTTTCAAGGTATCTCTTGGCAATGATTCACCTCCCTAAGTAGGCTTATTTTAGAGCCCAGACAGCAGTATAATGGACTGAGAGAACCCTTGTGATCTAATTTCCTGTTACATTGTATTGTCACCATTGTAGGCCCTAAAAGAAGAGTGAAAGCAGGCCACCTTTAGAGTTCTAATGAACTTCTTGTCTGATGATGGAAAATCTGTCCAGACTTCTAGTAGACTCCATATATAAGTTGAATTTTCCCTCCTGTGAAGTGTTACTGATCCCAATTCAATCTCATCCTTTCTCTCTCCCCCTCAAGTGGATTTTATGTTTATTCCATGTGTTCTAGAAGTGGGGAAAATAAAACAGAACACATATACCATTGTATCCTGCCTGTTAAATGGAAGTGTTTTGTAAGAGGACTGGTTGAACTCTGCCTTTGACAACGCCCACGTGTAGCTTGTCTCCTTTACATAAGAATGCTTAAGTCAAAACCTCACATAGAATTGACTCTAAGCTGGGCTTTATTGGAGAAACCTCCAAGGGTTCTTTCTATCTATTGTACTGCTGTCTGGTCTCTAAAATAAGCCTACCCAGGGAGGCGAATCTTTGCCCAGAGATAACTTGAAAGCCACACACCAAGTGTCTTGGAACTAGAGCTAGTAGAAACAGACCTTAGAGGTGGCTTACATGGCCTAGCAGATAAAGGGGCGGGTCTGGATTCAGGAAAACCTGAGTTCAAATGCGACCTCAGATGTTTACTAGCTGTGTGACTGAGTGAGTCCCTTAATCTCTGCTTCAATTTTTTCAACTTCAAAATGAGGATAATACTATCACCTACCTCCCTGGGTTGTTCTGAGGATTAAATGAGATACTATTCATAAAATGCCTGGCACATAATAGATGCTTAATAAATACCTATTTCCTTCTTTCTATCACAGAAGCGGTTTTAAATCTGGAAGGGACCTTAAAGGTCATCCAGTCTAACTTTCTCATTTCATAGATGGCAATACTAAAGCTCAGAGGGATTATGTGACTTGCCCAAGATCACCAAATCCAGGTCCTCTGGTTCCAGATCTAGGATACTGGTCATCTTGTCTACCTCTTTCATTTATACATGAGAAAGCTGAGGTTCTGATAGTCCCGCAGATGACATATAAAGCTTTAAGGTTTGCAAAGCACTTTGGATACACGATCTCATTTGGTTCTCACAGCTACCCTAGCCTGCAAGTACCACAGACATTATCATTCCTATTTTACAGAAGAGGAAATTAAGGCAGCTAGAGGTTAAGCAACTTGCCTATAGTCACAGCATGTCAGAAGCAGAATTTGAATCCAGACCTCTTCTTATTTGTGTGACTTACTCTTTGTGTGGCCCCAGTTTGCCTCTTTCCTGTGGCATTAACCGAAATATCTGGGGACCTCCTAAAGACTTGGAAACAAACTCTGGGATTTCATTGTTTCCGAAATAAATTCCAATCATTCAGTTACCCAGATGACTGGGTAGGTTTTTATTTTTTGTATATATGTGAGAGAATTCCAAACTCCTTTTTGGATATTGCTTAGTATATGTAAGAACAAAATATTTTCTGAGCAGTGCTGAAAGCCTTCTGGTGTCCTGAGAGGGAAGAGGATAAGGCTGATCATTTGTTCTTCTCTACTCTGTACCAAATCTCTTCTAGGAGTGGTCTGGTCACATCTAAGATACAATGAAGGGAGTCCTTACGCTCAGGAAGTTAACAGTTTGGTTGAGAAGATGCAACTAACATGTTATTAATATATAAATGGTTCCAAGTACAGTAAGAAGTCATTGTGAGAGTTGGTATGGATTGAAGTAGTTACGGAAGGCTTCAAAAAGGAAGAGAAACTTAAGCTCTTGAGAATAAGGCTAGACTTGAAATATCATGGAAGGGGGAGGAGATTCTAGGCAGGAATATCAGCATAAGCAAAAACATGGAAGTAGAAATAAGTATGTCATGCTGTGGGGGACAGTGAATACTGATTGTGCCTTTAAGGAAACAAAGGCAATGTGTCCAAAATCACACATGTGATAAGTAGTAAAGATGAACTTGAACCTAGACCTTCTGCTCCCTGATCCAAGATACTTTCTACATGTTAGAGGAATATTAGGATTTGAAAGTCAGGCAGAGGAATTTGGACTTGTGGGATAGGTTATTAGGGAAACAGATTAGGTCCTAAAGACAAAATGAAAGGGGTGTTTTTGAAGGTTAGTTTGGAAGGGATGTCTGAGATGGGCTGCAGTGGGAAGAGATAGATGGTAGGGAAGCTAGGTAGAGGCTGTTGTAATACTCTGGGCCTAAATCGGGGGAGTGATAATGAGGAAGAAAAGGAATGTTTGAATCCTAAATACATTTCAAAGAAAGAATGACCCAACATAATGACAAGTTAGATTTAGGAAATGTGTCAAAGATGGTCTCATTTTAGGGATGTGGGTAAGTGTAATTGGAAAGGGGCTCTGACTTCAGAAGAAAGATGAATTCATTTTTAGACTTGGACATTCAAGCGGAGATGTCCTCCTGTAAGCAATTAGAAATGTGGACCTACAAATAATGCCTGTAAAAAAAGATATGAAAGTTGAAACAACCATATATTTAATGTAATTTATGAAATTACTTAGTAATACTAGGTAGAACATCTTAGGCTTCATATAGTGAAAATTGAAAGCAAGGAAAATGCAATGTTTTTATGAATTAGGCAAGAAGCATAGTCTGGTAGAAAACTTAGATTTGATGTCAGACCACATGGTTTAGGATCTTAGTTTTGTTACTTAGTATCTGTGTGACTTTGGGAAAGTCATTTAACTTTGGGTCTCATTTATTTATCTGTAAAATAAAGAGATTGGAGTAGGTGTCTTCTAAGATCTCTTTCATCTCCAAATCTATCATCCTCTGAAATAGATGGGAGTGATTAGTCATTCTGACATGCAACATTTTCTCACTGAAGTTTTTATTCAGTAGGCCCCTACCTTATATTGTTCTAGTATCTACATAGTACCCCATTCTATGAAAATGGAATGTCTAAGTTCAATCTCCCTAGTGTATGCTCAGCAGATGTGGCCAGCTGTTCTTTGGACACAAGGAAAAGACATCACTCCTAGATACTCATGTCTGAGTCAGATCGCTGAGCCACAGAAAATGTCATATGGGATCTGCCACCTTGATCAATGGTCAGTGATAATAGGTCAGTAAACTTGATTTTGTTTCCTGGGAAAATTCTAGAATGGATCAGTAATCATCAAAGAGATGATTAGTGAACATCTAGAAAATGAAGTGTTAATTGCTGTAATAGTAATGAAATTTGAAGATCCCTTTGTATTGCCAAGCTAAGAGGTACTTAGCACCTAGTTTCAAATTAATTATATCAAGCCTCTGTTAAAGAAACAGAAGGTATGAACCCTTGTTGCTGACTAATAGGAAGGGGCTGAACAGGGAGAAGCTAATACTATATATAAGGAAAAACTTCATCTGGGAGAGTCAGAACTTCTTGGGACAATCATCTGGAGGCTGGGCTGCTACTGCTGGACTGAAGACTAAACTGAGAATTGAGAAGAACTGAGAAGAGCAATGAGAATTGAGACCTGAGACAGAATTTCTTGGAGCAAGCCATGTGGAAGCTGGATAAAGTGATTTTGATTTTGAGAAAGGAACTTGTGGTGGCAAAACTCAAACTTGTGGTACCAGAGCTGCCAAAGACTTCCGAGGGCCAGCCAGAGCTGCTGAAGACTGAGGAAGCATGACTGTAGTGCCAGTACATTGTACAAATGCTGTTGTCACTTTGTTAATGTGCATGGATGTTATTGTGGCTTTGTTGAGCCTTGTCTTCCCAGGAAAAGAGACTGTGAGAGATTTGAGGTGGACTGGACACTGTGAGCTTTGATATGGAGCAGGAACTCCATAGAGAGCTGGACAAGGAAGTGGGAGCTATCTGCCTTTGAACTTAGGTGGCAGTTGGTTAGATTCAGGCGGGAGCTGAGACTGTGGAATAGGAACTATGGAAGCTGAAAGCCTGCCCCAAGTTAAGATGAAAAGACCTCTCTGTGGGTACTGAGTAGTAACTGATGAAATAGGGTACTGAGTAGTGACTGATGAAATTGTAATTTACTTGTGACCTAGGGGTGGCTGGCTTTTGTACTTTCTACTACCCCTTGAGAGGGTACTGAGTAGTGACTGTTGAAGTTGTAACTTAATTGCACTCCATGGGTGGAGGACTTTGACTTTTGTACTTTGTATCCCTTAAGGAAACCTCCCATTTTAATGGCCATTTTAGTGATAAGTCGCTGAGTTGTGATGTGGTAAATGCTGTATTTTGATTTTCTGTGAATGTTTTGCTCTGATTTATTATTGAAAAATAGAGAGTTCACTATACTGTGTAATCAAAACCTTGAAATCTGTTCACAGCAGCAGTCCTCTGGAAAGCTGCTTGTGTGTGGCTTTACAATTACAAATAGCCAAGATAGCTTTATCTAGAACGGGTCATGCCAGACTGACTTTTTTCCCTTTTTTTCCCCCACGGGGCTATGAAACTGTCAGATAAGGGAATGCTATAAATATAATTTATCTAAGTTATAGCAATGTTTTCATAAAGTATTTTATATTACTCTGGTGAAAAAGACAGGGGCTGGATGATAATATACTTAGATAAATTTGGAGCTAGTTGAATAGCCAGATTCAAAGAGTATGTATGAAATTAATGGTGCAATATCAACTTGGTCTGTAGTTTCCAATGGAATATCTCATGCTTGATTGAACCTGTGTGTTTTAACATTTTTATTGGTAACTTGGATAAGTCATCAATCTATATTAGCATATTGTTGTTTAGTTGTCTTTCAGTTGTGTTCGACTCTTCAATGGGATTTTCTTGGCAAAGATATTAGAGTGGTTTGCCATTTCCTTCTCCAGCTCATTTGACAGATGAGGAAACTGAGGCAAAGTTAAATGACTAGCCCAGGGTCACACAGCTAGTATCTGAGGCCAGATTTGAACTCAGAAAGATGAATCTTCCTCAGTCCAGATTCAGCACTAGTATCCACTGTACCACATAGATTCCAGGTCATGCAGGTTTGAGACATTATTATTGTTCAGTGTTATTATTCAAGGAAATATGGCACAGGAGGTGGAATGCTGGGCTTGGAATCAGGAAGACCTGTGTTCAAATCTTGCCTCTGACTCTAGGCCAGTTACTCTACCTACAATGCCACCTAGTTGTCCTATCTATCTATCTATCTATCTATCTATCCATCTATCTATCTCTGTATCTAATTTATGGATGACACTAAGGTGGGAGAGATAAGGGATAGCTAGCACATTGTATGAAAGAGATAACAGTCAAAAGTTAGGTTGAGTCTAAACAAGATGAAATCCAATAGGGACACGTGTAAATTCTTTGACTTGGATACCACTCTAAGTCAGTGATTCTGTGGGATGAATGCCCCCCAAAATCCATCTTTAAAAGGCTGAAATCTATTGGTTTCCTATTCCTTATCCTCTTTTTACCACTTCTGACTGCTGTAACTTCAAAATATAGACAGTCTGCTCCTCCAAGGTATCAGCAGAAGACAGACTATCTTCATTACCCTACAAGTCATTTTCCATATATTTCTCCTGTTAGCTATATCTATTCTAATACCAGCTTCTATAGATTTTTGTGTGTGAGGTTTCTTAGATTAATTCCTTTTAAGTCATTACAGCCACTTCCTAAATCCAGGACCTTAATATTTTTCCTACTTTGCATATAGTAGAATAACAGAATTTAGAGTTAAAAAGAAACAGTCTAACTCTGTTATTTTACAGCAGAGAAAACTGAGGCTCAGTGAAATTAAGAGCTTTGTCCGAAGTGACACAAGTCATAAGCACTGGAACAGAGATTTGAACCTAGGCCTTCTGTCACTAATATTTTCCTCTACTGTAATAGGGATGCATTGTTCTAAGTATTTTACATATCTTGTCTCATTTGATTCTTTTTTTTTTTTTTTAAAGCAATTGGGGTTAAGTAACTTGCTCAAGGTTACAGGGCTAGTCATTTGATTTATGCGTGGGTGCTCATTTTCTGAGGCCGGATCTGATTTCGGGTCATCCAAACTCCGAGGCCGGCGCTCTTACTCACTGCGCCACCTAGCCGCCCCTTTAGGGCAATTGGGGTTAAGTAACTTGCCCAAGGTTACACGGCTAGGTTTTTGTTTGTGCGGATTAGGTGTTGGCTCCGAACTCAGGGCCTTCTGATTCCAGGGCCGGCGCTCTATTCACTGCACCACCTGGCCGCCCCTCTCATTTGATTCTTACAAGGCTGTGAGGTAGGTGCTATTATTATCTCTATGTATAGATAAGGAGACCGATGCTTTGAGGGAGAATTTGAAGTAGGTTAGTAAGTCAATAAATATTTGTTAAGTACTTTCTATATGCCATTCACTGTGCTGTGTGTGGCTTTACAATTACAATTGCTAACACATAAAAGAAAGCAGAAAGGGGGAGAAAGCTCCTGGTTACAGGGGTATGATAAAATCCAGAGGAGCACAGTCAGGTGAGAAATGATGAAATAAATGGCTTGCCCTGAGTGTCTTCCTTAAATGGAGGATTAAATTTCCACTCTCCACTCAGAGGGAGGGAATTTTTCAAGTTGAAGAATTTGCCGTCAGTGTGGTAGCTGACCTTGATGTTGTATTAATCTTCTTAAGCATGCTGGCATGAAATTGATGTACAATGCTGATGAACTTTTTCAGGCAACCAAATTTCAATATAATTTTCATTAATTTTTTTTTTTTTTGCTTTTTGGAGGGGGGAAGGCAGAGCAATTGGGGTTAAGTGACTTGCCCAAGGTCACACAGCTAGTAAGTGTTGAGTGTCTGAGGCTGCATTTGAACTCAGGTCCTCCTGACCCCAGGGCCAGTGCTCTATTCACTGCACCACCTAGCCACACCTTTAATTTTCCATAAGTCCTCATGACTGATGGTAAATTCTTCAACTTGAAAAGACTACAAGCCAAGACAAAAGTGGAGGGAGTGTTGATGCATGATTTTCTGTTTGCAGATGATTGTGCACTCAATGCAGCCTCAACAAATATGGAGCAATTTTCTTCTGTTTGTGCTAATTTTGGCCTAACAATTAACACCAAGAAAACACAGGTGCTCCTTTGGCCACCACCACACCATCCATAGGTGGTACCATTGGTTACAGCAAATGGAGAAGTTTTTAATGCTGTGAATAAGCTCAGCTACCTTGGCAGTGTACTTTCCAGGGATGTACACATTGATAGTGAGGTTGACACACCCATTGTCAGAGCCAGATCAGTGTTTGAGAGGCTCCTAAAGAAAGTATGGGAGAGAAGAGGTATTAGACTGACTACCAAACTGAAGAGGGAGGAAAGGAGCAAGGGGTCCCAAGGGCAGGGGTACTGACTAGAGTTATTCCTGACCCCAGATTTAGCAGGCTTATCTATGATGCCATCTAGTTGCTTCCTAATTTGTTTCCCTCCTGTTTTTCTTTGCTTCAATTCATCTTTCTACCCAGTTGCTAGAAACATCATTCAGCTACTTAATGCCTCTCCACCCGACTATGGCAGTAGTTCCCTAATTGGTCTCTCTGCCTCTAGCTGTTTCTCTTCCCAATCCATCTTGTCAAATTGATATTCCTAAAGCACAAATCTGACCATGACTCTTGACTGATCAAGAATCAGTGGTTCCTTATTACCTCTAGAACAAAATACAAGTTCCTTCATTTGATATTTTAAAAGCCTTTCAAGCACTGGAATTAACTTATCTTTCCAAACCGGTTTCATATTAAACTCCTCAAACATTCTGTGTTTTAAAGAGGTGATTGATGAACATATAGAAAGGGAAGTGGTGACTACAAAGAACTGTCCATAACACATGTGCCACATTAACCTTATCTCCTTTTTTGACAGGATCACTAAACTAGTAGGTGAAGAGAATGCTTGAATATAGTTTACTTAGATTTTAGCAACGCTTTTGACAAAGTATTTCTTATTCTTTTTGTGGGGAAGAGAAGGGGTATGCAATAGACAATAATCAATCAATTAGATTCAGAATTAGTTGGACATTGCACTCAAAGAGTCACTGTTAATGATTCAATTTTATTGTGATAGGAGTCCTTCAGTGTAGTATGCAAAGTAATTTGTCCTTGGTCCTGTGCTATATAATGTTTTTATTAATGACTTAAAGACATAAATGTATGCTCATCAAATTTGCAAATGACATAAAGTTGAGAGGACATGATAGTTGTCTTCAGTTGGTATAGTGGAAAGAGCACTGATTTTGGAGTCCAAAGATCTCAATTTGGGGGTGGCTAGGTGGCACAGTGAATAGAGCACTGGCCCTGGAGTCAGGAGGATCTGAGTTCAAATCTGGCCTTAGACACTTAACACAAAATAAAAGTAGCTGTGTGACCTTGGGCAAGTCACGTCACCCCAATTGCCCTACCTTTCCCCCTCAAAAAAAATCTCAGTTCATATCTTGGTTATATGTAACTTACTACCTATTGTGACCCCTTAAGTTAAGTCACTTAACCTGGGGGGACCTCCATTTTGTCATCTGTAAAATGATTGGGATTGAACTATGATCTCAAAGGTCCTTTCTAGGTCCAAGTCTTTGACTCTAAATTTTTTGAAGATTGATTAAACTTGGTAGTACTACCTTTGTCCCTCCAGGGCAAATGGGTGGAAGAAGTGAATTTGGCTGCAATATAAGGAAAAACTTCTTAATAATTAAAGTTATTCAAACATAGAAAGGGCTGCCTTGAGAAGTAGTGAAGTTTCCCTAATTGGAAATCATCAAGCAAAGGATTTGTAATGATAATGGAAATCTGAAGATCTACCCTGCCCCTTGGCCCCTTGATAGGCCGAAGTGAATTTGAGAACCTTTCCTGATTTGAAAATATGCTCTTCCCCCTAATAGGCTGAATGTGGTCACATGGAGCCTGTGGCGGAGGCCTGTTTTTTCAGGAATGCCCATACCTTGTTACTTTGTGATTGGGTTAAGAGGGTTGTGACATTCTCTGACCCAGGAGAAGGCTATACCTGATGTGAGGTTTTGCTTTGGGGCTCACTTTGGAAATAGTGGTGTGATTTGGCCAGAGGAGACTCTGGGCAGCCATTGAGCCCCCGGCTTTGAAAACCCAGATGTTGGTGCTTCCCTCTCTGGTGACTAACTAGGTATGGATGTAATGGTCAGACAGCTGGAAACCTGTCTGCTGAATTGTGTAATTTTCTGTTATAACTTCTGTTTGTATTCTCTGAAATTCAGGGTGCTGACTTTTTGCCCTGAACTAGATAAATGATATATGTTTGATTGATTAAAGTAAGCTTGTTAACCCATTTTCAGTGGCTTTCCTTTAGAAAAACAGATCTAAGAACCTGTGCTAGCAGCTATCCTGGGTATACTAGGGTGCTTGCTGCTACAGGATTCATGACCATTTATCAGGTATTTTGTAGAAGGGCTTCTCATTCTGGTTTGACATCTGAAACTCCTTGTAACCCTGAGATTCTGTAACATAACTTGTCACTTGAGGAGTTGGAAATCTAATAGAGAGTATGGCATGAAGATTTAATAAACCCAACTATACCTCATTTAGAATAAGTTGGAAAAAAGGTACAAAATATTGTAATTTGCTCTAACTTATTTCCCTCCCCTTTAGGCCTTCTCTCCTTATCTCCCTAACTGGACTATTGGATTTAGAGCTGGAAGGGATCTTAGGGACCATATAATCTGACCTCTTCATTTTACAGACAAGAAAATTGATAATAATAACAATTAGCATTTATATAGCACCTATTATATTCCAGATACTACAAACACCTTACAAACACTATCTCATTTTTCCTTACAATAATCTGGAAGGGAGATGCTATAATCATCCCCATTTTACAGCTGAGGAAACTGAGGCTAACAGATTAAGTGACCCGTCCAAAGTCACGTGTCATTAAAATGTGAGCTTTTTGAGGGCAGTAACCATGTTTTTGCCTTTTATTTTTTACTGCATTTCTAGAACTTAGCAGATTGCTTCTCACACAGTAAATGTTATGTTTGTTGATGTTGATAAAGAAAGAATCAGAGGCAGGATTCAAACCTGGAACTTTTGATTCCAAATGTAGTGCTTTTCCTGCCTCCCATACATTCCCAGGTTTCATTGTCTGTTCACTATGACTCGTATTTCTCAAGCCCACCATATGCAACTTCTTTACTCTTGTTCAATCCTGGCTAGGTAATCTCAGTTACTTTTTTGTGTTTGTGTGGGTGAGTGAGGAGTCTGAGGAGTGTTTACTTATTATAGTTTCATTTCCATTCTGGGTTTGCCATGAAGCTAAATCTATTTGTTTCATTGACCATTATATTGATTTGAAACTGAAGAATACAGAATCTCATTTTAAGAATCCACATCTTGTATTTAACTTTCTTTAATGTTTAATTTAAAGAAAAACCTTGAGACTGGAAGTACCTTTTAAAAGGAAAAAGACTACCCTAGTCTGTGTCATCTGACTTCTTAGCGGTGGCCAATTGAATTTAAACAATTGTAAAATAAGTGGCTCCAGCTGTTAGCCATTAGATACTTATGTTTTCAACTTTTGGATTTTTGACCTATGAGAGCAGGGTGAAAAGCAAATATTATTTAAAGGTGTTTTAGGGTTGTTTATGCATGTTTAGTAGAATCTCATTAATTTTGATAATTTAGACAAGGGAAAGTTTAATTTTGCTAAGGAAATCTGGTTTTGTGGTAAAAATTGATATAGTAAGCTAGATTTTAGGGCACTTTAAAATGCTAAGAGAACAAATTATTTCTAAATATGTTGAAAGAATCCATTTTCAAGTCACTACTATTTTCAAATCATTCTTACTTATTCAGTAAAGTAAATCTAGGACCATTACTAGATATATTCAGCTTCCTGAGGTGATACCTTACTAAGTGCTTAATGTTTCTTAAGACAAATAGTGTAGTAGAAAGAGCATTGATTTGAGTCCAAAACTGTGAATTTGAAGCCAGTCCCTGATAGGAGGCATATAACTCTAAATCATTTACTTGGTCTTTCTTAGACTCTCTCCCCATCTCTAAAGCAGGGGTACATTGTATACTACCGTATTTTACCCTATAATTGTTGCAAATTTTATGCCAAATTTTTTGCAAAAAAGTGAGGTGCTACCAATATGTGAAACTTTTAAAGAACTTGTGCCGGTATTACTTAAAAATCATTTATTACTAAGCTGTCTTTGGTGCAAGATTAGGATGCACAAATATTTGTGAATACATATTAAAGTTGGGAAGATGTAAGTCTTACCATATCATGTTCCCCTTCCACCTACAGCTCTTCATTGGATTGAGTGACAATACCATTAGTACTGCAGTATTCTAAACAAACCACACATTGACTTTTGGAAATATACTGACAATGAATTCTAAACTTGCTGCTCTTAATGCTGGAGAGATAAATGCATATCCATATGCCACTAGTGAATACATTGCTGCTATATTTACCTTTTTTTCTTTTTTTCCTTTTTTTTTTGGAGGGCAATTGGGATTAAGTAACTTGCCCAAGGTCACACAGCTAGGTTTTTGTTTGTGTGTGCATTAAGTGTCTGAGGTTGGATCCGAACTCAGGTCCTTCTGACTCCAGGGCCAATGCTCTACTCACTGTGCCACCTAGCCACCCCTATGTTTACCTTTTAAGGGGTGTGATGAACAGAATTATGCCATCTGATGATTACATGATGAAAGGTTATAAACCAATTTTTGGCCTGAAAATGATGTGGTGAAATACAGTACTGTGTCTCACTGAGAGGCAGTGAGATGTAGTGGACCACCTTCAGCCCTGAAGCCAGGAAGCCATAAGTTCAACTCCTACATCTGACAAATATTGCCTGTGTGGACCTGGGCAAATATTTAACTTATTAGGGCTCTAGGCAGCTTCGAGGTTGTAAATTACAGAGGAGAGGCCAACCCACCTTGGTTGGTTGATCTCTTTTGATTACCAAATTTAATGGCCTTTTCTCAGTCCTTATCATTCATTGACCTTTGATAAATCTCCCTCTTTTCCTTGATACTCTCTTATCTCTAGGTTTTTGTGACATGAGTCTCTTATTTTTCCTCTTACCTGTCTGACCTCTTCTTTTTCTATTTCCTTTACCAAATCTACATCCTGGTCATACCTCCTTTCATGACCCAGAATTCTGTCCCAGGTCTTCTTTTCTATTCCCTCTATGTTATTTTATTCGATGATTTCATCATTTCCCATAGATTCAATTATCATTTCAATACTAATGTTTCTCAGATCTACCTATCTAGTCCTAACCTCACTTAACTTCCAATGTCTCATCTCCAACTCCCTATTGTACACTTCAGTACCAAATGTGTTCTATAGTAATAGCTGACCGACTTTGGGGAATTACAAGGCACTTTACAAACATTATCACATGGAGGAAATGGAATTACCAATTAATAAGCTGAAGTAAAACAGAATTGCCTTTGCTCCTAAGAAAACACAATAAATAACAACAACAACAAAAAAACCCAACAGGGTCACTTCCAATACAGTTTTCTTCTATACATAGTTGGCCTGATTCAACCATTCTTTTTCACTTCAACTTATTAATTGGTATTTCCATTTCTTCCATGTGATAAAGTTTGTAAAGTGCTTTGTAATTCCCCAAAGTTGGTCAGCTATTACTATAGAACACATTTGGTACTGAGGTGTTAAGAATCCTAATGTTGTGGTTCCATTGCCACCAATAAGAAGAATAGAAGACCTTAGAAATTCTGGCAATTTTTTCCCCCATTTTCAGTTTGAGGAAGAGAAACAAGGGGAAGGGAATAAGCATTTATATAGCACCTACCATTGGCCAGGCACAAATATTATTTCATTTGATGCTCAAAAACAACCTTGCTTTTAAGTGTTGTTATCATCCCCATTTTGTTTGTTGAGGAAACCGAGGCAAACAGAGGTTAAGGGACTTGCCAAGGGACACACAGCTATTAAGCATCAGAGGCCAAATTTGAATTCAAAACTTCTTAACTCCAGGCCTAGCATTCTATCTACTGAACCATCTACCACTTGTCATACCATCTATATTTTAGCCTCATGTCCTAGGTAGATTTGATAATCATCAGTCCATCTATGTCCTCATCTAAAGTCATTGATGATAAATGTTTATCAGAATACTGACCAGGGCAAAAGAAATACCGAGGCACTCTACTAGAGATATTCCTCTGGACTCTCTGGAACCAACTGGTCAGCTTCTTCTGAATCCATGTAGCTGTTTACACCTCTCTGACTTGACAAATTGCGAGAGATTTTTGCTAAAATGCCTTGCTGAAATCTGGGCACATTATATCTATGACATTTCCCTGATCTATCAGGTTATGAACTTTTAAAATAAAATAAAATATAGGCTACACGAGTGGTGTCCAACTCAAATAGAAGTAGATTCTGGCAGCTTCATATTGCCTTAGAAAACCACAACTTAACACAGTTTTGTTGTATTGTGTTTTTATTTCTTTTGTTAAACATTTTCCAATTATGTTTTACTCTGGTTTAGCAATGGAACTCTCAGGTTCAGAATTTAATACCTCTGGGCTATGTAATACATCCATTTCACAAATGGGAAACCTAGGACCAACAAACCAAAAACCTTGTCCAATGGAACATTAAATGAGATGATATATGTAAAGCTTACTGCAAACCTTAAAGTGCTATATAAATGTTAGCAGCTGTTTCTTCTTCTTCCTTCTCTTTCTCCTTTTCCTCATTCTCCGTCTTTCTCCTTTCCTTCTTCTATTCCTCCTCTCTCTCCTTCCCCCACCTTTTTCTTTCCTCCTCTTTCTTTCTCCTCTCTCCCTTCACAACAACCCTGTGAAATGGGTAGTTCATTTAATTTTTTTCTCATTGTACAGATGAAGAAATTGAAGCTGTCAGATTAAATGACTCACTTTAGTTTACTCAACTGGTAAATGTCAGAGCCATAACTCTAAACGGGACTTTTGTGATTGCATATCTAGTACATTGCCCAATGTACCACACGTTTTCATATTTTCCCTCCGAGGAGTTCATAGAACTTTATGAATAATTAGTTGAAAATCAAAGTAATCTTCCCAATACCCCAGTGAGGAAAGGTACATTTCAGGGATAATGATTCATGTCTTGAGACTGTTGTTCTTGCGTCTTAGTATCCTGGAGGCCTTAGAAGTATTTTTCAAAGTTGCTGCATTGATTTAAACTCCATTCGGAAATGACCATTTAAATGAAAACCCATGTGGTCCCCAGAAGCATATGCTACAGTTGCCTACAAGCAGCCTGGAGCTGCCAAAGTCTTATTCTTTACGAAAGTGAGTTCCTTTCCCACACTCCCACGTGTAACTTTAACTGTGATGTTTGTGCAATACTATATCTTTGGGAGGAAAGAGAGAGGCAAATGTGAGAATGTCTGTGTGAAATTCCTTCCTTAACTTCCTTCTCCATAGCCTGTCCATTTGCATCTGGAAAATAATGTCTGTACCAGTTAATTCTGGGAAACTGCCACCCAAAATTTGGTCAGGAGAAGGCTCTACCTCCCCTTCTCTGTTTCACAGGTTGCAAAGAAAAAGATTTCTTCTTTGGATCAAACTTTGAGGTAACTCAGACAAATCCAACAACTCCAAAACTCTGGAACTCTTCCCACTGCTTCCGCCCAACCCACCAAATATTTTGTCATCTTTTTCAAACAAATTACAAACTTGCCTCTTTTTAGCTACCCTTCTTTTTCCTTTATCCCATTATGAACATAGAAGTCATCAGAAACTAAGGCAACAAAAGACAAAAAGAAAAGATAAGTCTCAAGTCTACAAACTTGCCAGTTAACCCAGAAATGGTTAAAGAGTTGACCAGTTAAATTTATGCCATTGATGTTTATGCTATTTCCCTTTGAAGGGTACATGGAATGCTAAGTTTGATTCCATATGTTGGGGGAGGGCTAGAAAAATTAATTTTAAAAATTATGACCCATAGAGATTAAAAGAAAAAGGCTATAAAAATGGGAGTTCTTTTGTAATAGTGGAATTTGTCACCATCTGTGAATTTGAAAGAACAGTGAGATGTTAGTTTATAAACATAGTATTGAGGATACAAATAGTGTGATGGAGGATTGCCAAAGCCTTTTAAGCTACTTTCTTACAAACTAAAGTTAAGCAGTAATTTATAGCATGAAAGAGAATGTTGAAATGTGTGATATATATGATCTACTGAGCTGTTTATGCGAATTTTCTTAAGACTGTTACTAAAAGGAAAAAGAGGTCTATGTGTACAAAAATAATCATAGCAGTTTTATTTTTGTTTTGTTTTGTTTTTTGTTGTTGTTTTTGCCTTTTTGGAGGGCAATTGGGGTGAAGTAACTTGCCCAAGGTCACACGGCTAGGTTTTTGTTTGTGTGTACGTTAAGTGTCTGAGGCTGGATCCGAACTCAGGTCCTTCTGACTCCAGAGCCAGCATTCTACTCACTGTGCCACCTAGCCGCTCCCAAAGCAGTTTTATTTTTAATAGGAAAAAATTGACAGTGGTTTATATGTCAGTGATTTGAGAATAATTGAATAAATTGTGGCATTTTAGTGGAATGGTGTATAATTGACAAATTAGTGAAGATGAAGTGAAGTAAAAGTTCTCAAAAAATGATGCAGAGCAAACAATCAGAATACCATTCACACCAATGACAATAATATTTTTAAAAGCAATAAAATCAATTAACCAGCAAGCATTTTTATTAAGCACCTTTTATGTATCAGACACTGCAAGATGCTAGAGATACAGAGAGCTGAGAAAAGATTCACAGAGCAAAAAAGATGTAGCAAGCTGCAGAGCCTCTGGAGTTTGTGATTTTACATGTGATTTTATTCCTTTTGTTATTGTTGATTTGTTCATTTTCATTGAGATCCTAGGTTTATAACAAAAAAAAAAAACTGTTTCAAGCAAAAAATGAAAAGAACTCTGATTTCATTCATCTCACTGTGGATTCACCAAGTAGAGAAGAAGCTGCTAAAAAGTCTTTCTGGTTGGGGTGGCTAGGCGACACAGTGAATAGAGCACTGGCCCTGGAGTCAGGAGGACCTGAGTTCAAATCCAGCCTCAGACACTTAACACTTACTAGTTGTATGACCTTGGGCAAGTCTCTTAACCCCAATTGCCCTCCAAAAAAAAAAAAAAGAACAAAAAGTCTTTCTGGCTTGGTAATTTTTTTTTTTTGTAATTTAAACAAATTCTGAAGAAATCTGGTAATAAATCCTTAGGCCTTTTACCATCCATATTAGTTTCTTTCTCTCTCAGACCAATGACTACAGTCTCTATAATACATTCAGGACAGTTTTTTTTTCCTCCTGGGTTTATGTAGGAGTGGAGAGAATTTGGCTCAGTAGCAGTACACCAGAGCTTTACAATCCTCCCCAACCTTAGAATAAAGTTTTCTTCTGCTTCAATAATTAAATTGCCTTACATGTTATCTGTGAAGGGCTCACCTCATTAATTATATCAAATGAAATACTGTATTTAAAGTATTTTGCAAATTCTAAGTGCTACATAAATGTCAACAATTATTATTAGTGGTAATAGAAATAGCAAATTAGTATTGCGTACAAATGATACAATAGGCACTGTGTTTCATGCATTCTGTGGGATGGTTGTCATCAGTGCTCAATGGGTTTTAAGAAAAAATGAATGTCATACTCATTTTAAATTGCCTTTGGGGGAAAAGGACCCACATGTACAAAAATATTTATAAAAGCTCTTTTTGTTATGGCAAAGAATTGGAAATTGAGAGGATGTCCATCAATTGGGGAATGGTTGAACAATTTATAGCATATGAATGTAATGGAATACTATTGTGCTATAAGAAATGATGCACAAGTGGACTTGAGAAAAACCTCAAAAGATTTATATGAACTGTTGCTAAGTGAAATGTGCAGAACCAGGAAACCATTGTACACCATAATAACCACGTTTTGTGATGACTGACTTTGATAGACTTGGCTTTTCTCAGCAATGCAAGGATCTACAACAATACCAAAAGACTATCCACATCCAGAGAAAGAACTTTGGAGTCTGAATGCAGTTGGAAGCATTCTATTTGTTCTCCTTTTCTTTTGTTGTTTTTGTTTTGTTTTGTTTCTTCTTTCTTGTGGTTCCTCCCATTAGTTCTAATTCTTCTTTACATCATGATTAATGTGAAAATATGTTTAATGCATAAGTAGAGCCTTATCAGATTGCATGCCATCTTTGGGAGGGGAAAGAAGAGAGAGGAGAAAATGTGAAACTTAAGATCTTATGGAAGTGAATGCTGAAAACTAAAAATTATTTAATTTTTAAAAAATCGCCTTTGACTTTTTTGTATAGGTCACTACAAATGGCCTTATCACCATGAGTGAACCTCCTCTTGAAGAAGCCAGCCCTGGTCGATTTCCACCTTCCTTTGGAGCTGTTGCACCCTTCCTGGCTGACCTTGACACAACAAATGGTGGAAAAGTTTATTATCGGGAAGATTCTTCTCCGGCTATTGTTCAGCTAGCTGCAGATTGTGTCCAAAAAGGTTTCCCTGAGGTCTCTTTCCAACCTCAGAGTGTGGTAGTGGTCACCTGGGAATCCATGGCTCCTTATCAAGGGTCAGAAAGGGACCCTACCCTGGAAGGCAAGGTATGTATATTCTGTTGTATTCTAACACAAATGTTCTTAACATATTCATCAGTTAGTCAACAAGCTTTTATTGCTATATTCCTGGTACTGTGCTAAATACAAAGAAATGCAATACAAAGAATACAAAGAAATGTGAATACAAAGAAATATGAAAACATGGTCTCATAAAGGATCATATTCTGTTGGGAGAGACAATATGCAGATATCTAGGTAAATACAAGTTTGTTTGTTTTTTAAAGCAATTGGGGTTAAGTAACTTGCTCAAGGTTACACGGCTAGTCATTATTTATGTGTGGGTGCTCATTTTCTGAGGCCGGTTTCAATCTCGGGTCATCCCAACTCTGAGGCTGACGCTCTTACTCACTGTGCCACCTAGCCACTCCTAAATACAAGTTTTATGTGCATATATATATGTTCAGTATATATGAAGGTAATCTGAAAGGGAAAAGCATTAGTTGCAGATACCATACGTAAGGAGAAATTTAATGAGGCTAAACAGAAAGTTTTAGAGAAACATTCCATTCTTTAGTGAAAATTTGACTTTCTTTGTATCATCAGCCTTAGCATAGTGCCTGATACATAAGTATTTAGTAAATATATGTTGACTGACTGACATCAGTTTGTGCTTTGGTTAACAGTGGAAAGCAGTGAGTACATAAAATGATTTTGAATACGATTGTCCATGGTTTAGTACCACCTCGTGGGTAAAATAATTTTGTACTGAAATCCTTTAAGTATTTTCATAAATTAACCTCCAAGAATTGAACCCAAGACAGACCTGCCTGATTCTGAATTCAGTGATGCTCCTTTTGAGAGCTAGTGTCTTTATCTATGTTCACTTGTTACTTAAGCAGCATAGCCATACAAACCAACACTGGTCCCAAATTTTAATTAAAAGTGATCTCAACACATTGTTTAAGCACATGCTGGATTGAATGGTGATCATGTTTGCTGGACAGAGGTTTTTTTGTATCCTATCTTATCAGTAGAGAACTTCCCCTACTAATTCAGATTGGCACCTTCTCTGCAACTGATGATTTTGAAAAGTTGCCTGGGGAGCTAAGAGGTTAAGTGACTTGCCCAGGGTCACATAACCAGTATGTGTCAGGAATTGACTTGAACCCGGGTCATCCTGACCCTGAGGTCAGCTCTCTCTACTTTTGGAATATTGCTTTTCATGTTTGTTGTAAATAATCAAATAACTTTAGAGACACAACTCAGTTCATCTTTGAAGAAAAATAATAAAGTATATTTTCTACTTGTTAATTTTGTTAGATCGTAGAGCTGAAAGGAATCTTGTGAGGGAATCTAGTCTATTTCCATGACTTTGTCTAGGGTATCATTTGTATTTAGAGAGATTGAGCCCTTCATGTAACATGAATCTAATATAGTCATGTTTTATTTTACCAGTTTGTTGGCATTTTGTTGTTATATTGTTTACTTCTGGAGAGCTCAGAACCAGACAGTCCTTCAGTGGCCACCTTTTCACCATCTAAGGAATGAGAATTTTCTTGATAGTAGGGCCTTGGGTCACACTGTAGAAGTTGCATCACTGCAATTATTGGCTAACTTACAGCTATGTAGATCTCTGTCTCTGTCTCTGTCTGTCTGTCTGTCTCTCTGTATCTCTCTGTCTTTCTCCTGTCTCTCTGTCTGACTCTGTATCTATCTGTCTGTCTCTCTCTGTGACACATAGAGAAAGGTTAGTGCTGAAATACTCTTAGACAACGCTTCAGTTTTGGGTATCATGGAAGACTTGAAAATCACTATCTCTTCATTTGGCAAAGATGTTTATACTGGAATGAGGTTTCTAAAACAGGTCGGGGTGCTGCCCTCTCACAGTCTACATGGGGTATAACCTGTTGAAGATTATAGGATTGAAATTGGTCAGTTTGAGCATTTTGGGGAGTTTTTCCAGATTTTAAACTGAATTTTAAACTTTCTCCACAGAGAAACACATTCCAGGCTGTCTTCGCTTCCTCTGACTCCAGGTCGTACGCCATTTTCCTTTACCCAGAAGATGGTTTACAGTTCTACAGCACTCACTCCAAGAAGGACGAAAACCAAGTTTCTGCTGTGGTTGCATTTAGTCAAGGCTCTGTGGGTTTCTTATGGAGAACTGATGGCGCCTACAACATATTTGCTAATGACAGAGAATCCATTGAAAATCTGGTCAAGTATGTTTTCTTTGTTCTTGAGTAGACATTTCACTCCCTGCCATCCTCTATCCCTCTAATTCATAAACCACCTTGGCTCTTCATATTTTTCAAAATGGTATGGTTATATGCAAAGTAAGCCACCTGAGGGTATCTGCCTCCTATAAATTACTTTTTTTTTTTTTAGGGCAATCGGGGTTAAGTAACTTGCCCAAGGTCACACGGCTAGGTTTTTATTTGTGTGTGTTAAGTGTCTGGGGCCGGATCTGAACTCATGTCCTTCTGACTTCAGGGCCGACGCTCTACTCACTGGGCCACCTAGCCGCCCCCTAAATTACTTTTTTTATGCTATAATTTAAAAATTTTATTGATATTATTTATTTTTATATCAGCTTTGTATACATATAGAGCCCTCTTCTTCCACTATCCAATGAGTCATCCCTTCTGACAAAGAATAAAACAGAAAGAAAAAAGGAGTTTCATAAAGCTGACCAACCTGGGCAGGGTGATGTGGCCCTGTATGTCCTCAAGTACAGCCCTTTGACTGAACCCAAACTTCAACAAATAAATCATTGTTCTGGACCAACATATAGGATCATTTAGCATCTTAGCTCTATGGCTGGAAAGAAGCTCAGAGACCATCTAATTCAACCCCCTCATTTTATATATAAGGGGGTTAAGTGACTTACCCAGGGTCATACAGATAGCAAGTATAATAGGCAAGAGTTGAACCCTGTTCCTCTAACTCCAGGATGAGTACAGTACTCTTTCCACTAGGTCTAATAATATTTGTAATATTCCATAATCATAGACTATCACTTTTTATATTTCTATAGTTCCTTGTTTTGGGGAAGAGTTTATTCTGCTGAGTCAAATAACCATATGTCCAATGTTTATGAGATTGTCCTGCCAGCAGTTTGTATTACCATCCCAAGGGAAATGAAGCACCAAACCCTTTTCTTACTGTGAGCCCAGGCTCTGAGAAAAAAATACCCCAAAACTTTCTACCAGGACTGGGCTTTCAAGGAGCAGGGGCAGCACATTTCCTTGAAAAGAATGCTGAACTGGGAGTCAAAAGACCTGAATTCAAATCTTGTCTCACTCACAACTTTTGCAATGCTGGGCAAGTTTCTTAATCTCAGGGCCTCAGTTTCCTTATCTTTAAAATAAAGGGGTTGGGCTAGAGGACTTTATAGTCCATACTAACTCAAAAACCTATGGTCCTATTTTGTTTGCAGCATAGGGCAAAGGGGGAAGATATTTATAGTGGAGTTTTCTGGAACCCAAATTGTTTCTCTCCCTTTGATTCCCCTTATAATGGTCTGGGGAAGGGGAAACCCCAGCAGCTTTCATGTAGCAAGTTCTGACTTATCCTTCACCTGTCCCAGGGGGCTTCCACTGCTTGAGCCTAAGGCATTTGGGTTGATCAGACATCCTACTCAAGATTAAATTCAAGATTACCTTGGTTTTTCCAGCTTTTCTTACTTGTGCCTCTCAAACCTTCCTGACTGATGGCATGTCCCTCCTTCCCAATCTGTCTGCCCTATGTATAAATAAAATCTGTGTTGAACATTTTAAAATATCTGTGTTATAAGCAAAGGTAGTAAAGTTTTGAGGAAGGAGTGGCAATTAAAGAGACAAGGAAAGAGGGTAATCAAGAAAAAGAGATGGGTTTAAATGGTAGGGAGGATGGAATATTTTTAGTAGCTTTGACATTAATCACTAAGAGTCTTATTATATGCCCAGGATTTTCACCAGTAAGATGGGAATTAATAGCATTTAAGATAAAATAGCTTCTCTTAACTCCACCTTCTAAATATCTCAAAGAAGATTTGTTTAAGTGAGAAAACCTCTAGTATTTATGAGCAGAGTTTCTGTGCTCAATAGTACATAGCATAACATATCACAATTGGCCCTGGAAATTCTTGGTCCTGTGGCAGGTCAGATAGCCATCCATTTTGAACCCATTCTCCCAGTCCCTGACACTTTTGATAAGAGTGCTATTTTGGTACAGAAGATTTCAGACACAAAGGTCTCAAGAGTGGGGGAGAGTCTGCTTTATATCTATGTGGGCTATTTATGATTTGTTTACTAATTTTGGATAGGAATGCTTTCTGAGAGTTGCTGTCCTATTTTATCCCTAGGAGTAGCAATGCAGGACGTCAGGGTGTCTGGGTTTTTGAGATTGGGAGCCCTTCCACTGCCAGTGGTGTGGTGCCAGCTGATGGCAGCCTTGGATCTGATGGAGCAGAATATGAAGATGAGGAAGATGAAGACTATGACCTTGTGAGCGTGTCTGAGAGGTCCCTGGGCTTGGAGGATGTGGGCACTACAATTGACCCCTTCGATGTCCCCAGGAGGGGAGATGAAGACGCATATGATGTGTTAAATCCCATTTCCCCACGTCACGCCAGTACGGAGAGACCGCCTCTAGAAGAACCCATTGTGGTGAATCAGTATCCGGATCCTTCTACTAGGGGAACCAAGTCATTCCTGTACCCAGCTGAAGGATTTCCCCAGCAGCATCCACAGGTCATAGATGTGGATGAAGTAGAGGAAACAGGGATTGGTAAGGCCATTTAACTTGCTATGGGTACATGTTTGGGGACTTTACTTTGAGAAGGGGAGGATTAATGTTTGAGTTGCCAATGGTATAAAATGTAGATAATTCTGCTAGGTTTGCAATATGGAATTCATAGAATTATATTTATAATTAAGAGAGACCCAAGTGATTATATAGTTCAAGAGTTTTTAACCTCACATCCAAAGATTCCCCAAGGGGTCTATAGCTAGATTTTGAGGGGTCTATGAATTGGGATGTTAAAAAAAAGCACATCTTTATTTTTATTAACCTCTAATTGAAATTTAGCATTTCTTTCAATTATTCAAAAGCATTCTTTTGAAAAGGACTTTGTAGGCTTTACCAGAATACAAAAGGGGTCCATGACCAAAAAAAAGGTTCAGAACCCCTGGTCTAGTCTAACCCCCCTCATTTGACTAATAAGGAAACTGAGAGTTGGGTAGAGAAGCAGTGTGCTGGTAAATGTTTAACAATGGGCTCTCAAAAAAACACACAACAAAAAAACAATAATAAAAAACCATGTATTTACAACATGCTCTTTAAGTTAATCTGCATCATTAACATTTTCTCTATCACTTTCTTGTCTAGAAAAATCAACAAAACAATAAATCAAGCCCTGATTTGTAGTGTTTGCCAATATGTAAGGTGTAATGCCCAGAATAAAAATTTAACAATTGACTGGCTCTCATGAGCCTATTTGAGCTGTTTTCAGCACATCCCTGTGATGGAACATGAACTTGGAGGAGAGGATGTGAGTTGATAGTTTATAAAAACTATACAGTTAGAGAGAGTTGTAATGTAAACATCAGACCTTCAGAGACTGAATAGCTTTTTGGAGTTGGGACTATGAATATGGAGATAATATCAGAGGACTTTCTCATGTATCCTTGCATTCCATCCCACCCATTTGAAGGGATGCTTAGAAAATTTGACTTTGAGAATAATATTCTCTTATTTGTAACTCTTAATATATGAGATAGAATGTTGTAACACATTGCAGAAGCAGCTTCCCAGAAGAATGCTACTATGAATGGCTTTTAAGGTTCTGATTACACAGAATAGTGAACACTCTATTTTATCCCATAACAAATCAAAGCAAGGGGCAGCTAGGTGGCACAGTGAGTAAGAGCACTGGCCTTGGAGTTGGGATGACCCGAGATCGGATCTGGCCTCAGAAAATGAGCACCCACACATAAATAATGACTGGCCGTGTAACCTTGAGCAAGTTACTTAACCCCAATTGCTTTAAAAAAAAATCAAAGCAAAACATTCACAGAAAATCAAGGTACAGCATTCACAATATTACAACTTATCACAGAAAATCACAATATAGTATTCACAACAACTTATCATTAAAATGGCCACATAGTTTTCACCAAAGTGGTCACAATATTTAGAACAAAGAACAATCATCTCAAAGTACAATAGTCAAAGTCTTCCACTCATGGGGCACACTAAATTAACTCAATCTATCACTTATTCAACAATCAATTACTAAGTATCATTAATCACTAAGTACAGTCATTAGAGAATACACAAACCCTCCACCCCTAGGCCAACAGTGAACTATAATTTCATCATTACTCAGAGGTTTTTTCATCTTGACTTGGGGCTGGCTCTCAGATTCCCTGGATCGCCTTCCATGGTCCCAGATTCTACCTGGATTCACCAGACTGTCACCTGGGTTCAATGGCAGACAGCTCCCAGTTCCTTGTCCAGCTCTCTGGGTAGGTCCTACTGCACACTGAAATTCACAGGGTCCAGTCCATCTCAAATCCTTCACAATTTCTGCTCCTGGTATTTCAAGGCTCAACCAAGCCACAAACAGATGAAGTCCCTGCATCCTGGCCATGCTTCCTCAGTCTTCTGCAGCTTGTTAAAAAAATCAGAATCACCTTATCCAGCCTGGGGGGAGGGGGCTCCTGGGCTCCTTGGCTCCTGGACTCTTGGACTCCTGGACTCCTGTTCAGAAGAAGCTCCACCACCACAAGTTCTCAGGAAATTCTGGCTCAGTTCTCTATTCTCTCTTCGGTAGCTGCTCTGCCCCCCAGATTCTTGTCCCAAGAAATTCTGACTGTGCTTCTCCGGGGCTTTTCGCTTCCTGTTTTAGCCAACCCCTTCCTGCTAAGTTAGTAACAGGAGACTCCTGTTCATACCTTGTTTCCCCAACAGAGATTTGATCAATTACTAAGTGCTAAGTACCTGCTTACTTGCCAATACAAAGGGGTCAAATTACATTACTGTTACAAATGTAAGAGTTGAAAGGGGCCTTTGGGGTCATCTTGTCACTCAATGAAAAAGTATGTTCCATCCAAACTTTTCTAGTAATGGAGAACTCTCACAAGGCAGCATGTTCCCTTTAAAAAAAAGTTGGGGTGGTTAGGTGATATACTAAATAGAGCACTGGCCCTGGAGTCAGGAGGACTTGAGTTCAAATCCAGCCTCAGACATTGGACAAACTTACTAGCTGTGTGACCTTGGGTGAGTCACTTAACCCCAATTGCTTTGCCTTCCTCTTCAAAAAAAGGTTATTTATTTTATTCTGATCTTAAGGAATAAATCAAGCATTTCTATAATATAGCAGAATAAAAAAAGATGATTGTACACAAAAACTGCCAATCTATTGTGTGCAACTTGCTATTCCTTTTAAATATTTAATAAACTTATCATGTAACTTTCTTCTTTTCCCCTTTTTAAAATTTCCTTCTCCCATCCTAGAGATGGCTACCATTAGACACAAATACATGTAGATAAGTACAATCATTCTATACATACTTTTATTTATCAGTTCTTTCTCTGGATGCAGATAGCATCTTCCTTCCTTTATAGTTAATTGACTTAGTTGATCCAAATTGTTCTTAAAACAATATTGCTGTTACTGTATACAACATTCTCTTGGTTCTACTCATTTCGCTCTATATTATTTTGTGCATTTTCAATCACCTCCAATCATTAGAAAGCTTTTCTTTATATTGATCTGGACCCTGCCTCCTACTCTTCCTAGTTTTAACCTTAGCACTTAAACATAATAAATAATTCTTATTCCATATTATAACCCTTTAAGTACTCTAAGATAGTTTGATTTCCCTTCTAAGTCTTTTCCTTGTCTAATCTTAGCATCCTCAGGCCTTCTATTTATCCACCTGTCAACCAGAAATAATTTTCTAAGTTCTCTTCATGGTATTTAGAATAGTGGGTTGTTTTCGTTTTGTAACTCCTATGTCTATTGCTGCTTTGGTAGTCTGCAAAAAATACAAATGCAATATGGCAAAACTCTGTTTTTAAGCTAGTCTTTGGAAAGAACATTTGGGATCACCTACTAACCTCCCATTTTATAGATCAGGAAATTGAGACTAAAGTGTGAAGTGCCCAAACAGGTAGCAGGTGTAATGTTAACGGGATTTAAGATCTTCCCTGCCCATTAATAGGCCTTATATGGAGCCCATTAAGGGAAGGAGAAGCTTGCTTGTAGGAAGGCTTTCACACCTTTTTGCTAATTTCTTTCTTTTTTTTTTAAAAGCAATTGGAGTTAAGTAACTTGCTCAAGGTTACATGGCCAGTCATTATTTATGTATGGGTGCTCATTTTCTGAGGCTGGAACTGATCCCGGGTCCTCCCGACTCTGGGTCTGGTGCTCTTACTCACTGGGCCACCTAGCCGCCCCACTAATTTCTAGTTAGGCACTGAGTCAGGAGGGTTGTGATGCCTTCTGGCTCTGAGAACTGTATATATACTCTGAGTTGTATTTTGCTTTGGGGACTTGCTTATGAGAAGGATCTTGTTGAGATTCTGAGTGGCTGTATGTTCAGAGCTTCCCCAACTGCTCAGATGTAAAGGCTCTCTCGATCCAGGGATATATGTAAAGTGTATAGTTCATTCAGGCAGTCAGAGCCCTGTCTGTTTGTCTTTATTTCTCTGCTTGTATTTTCTCTGAAGTACAAGGTGCTGACTTTTCCCCTGAACTAGTGAATTCAATTAAAAAAGATTGTTGACCCCTTGAGCAGTTAGCTTTCCTAGTAAAGCAGATCTAAGAACTTGTGCTAGCAGCTATCCTGGATATGCCAGTGTGGTGGCCACTACAGCAGGGGACAGAGCTAGTATCTGAACTCAAGTGTTCTGGTTCCAAATTTTCCACTAAACCATCCTGGTCACCTGTATATTTCTGAGGCACAAAATCTGGCCTGCAGTGATCTGAATATATATTATAACAAGGCCCTCTTGCATTTCTATTAAAACTAACATGTTCATAAAAATTTTTTATTGCTACTATGGTATAATTCAGCAAAATAGATTTAAATGGGATGGACCCCCAGTCTATTTTATATCCTTTCTTTTAAATGATAACTCATGCTTACATAGTGGAAAGAGCACCGGGCATGGTATCAGGAAAACCCAGGTTCAAATTCTACTTTAGACACAAGCAGTGAGACTGCACAAATCACTTAACCACTCAATGCTTCAGTTTCCTCATTTGTAAAATTAAGGGACTGGGTTAGATGGCCTCTAAGTTCCCATCTAGCACTAAGTCTATGATCCTATGATCCAAAGGTATATGAAATGCTTTATGTGAGATAGGACCATGGAAGGTTAAGGCAGGTGTTATCTCCCTTTTAGAGATGAAGGACTAAGGCTCAGGTGAAATGACTATAGGCTGTGACTATACAGCCAATCATGGTTCTGACTCCCAGACTAAGGCTCTTTCCACAGTCTCACTCTCCCTTTCTAATGACATTTGCATGGTCTTATCCCCTTCTATAAAGTTATTGCAAGACCTTGGAGAAGTTTTATTGTTTCATTTTTATCTCCTTGTGATTTATTACATAGCCAGCAAAAGCAGTCATAACACATATTTTGTACCTGAACCTCATTTGAAATTCCCAAAGAAAGCAAAAGGCAAGACGTGGAGACGTGGTGATATTCTGATTTCATGAAGGAGCTGACAGAGGCAGAGAAAGGTCGTGATTTACCCCAGGACATGTAACAAACTGGTGGCAGGATGAGGAAAAGACTGCCTTTTGACTCCTGTCTGAAAGCCCAAGGCATCAGTGTTCCCTCCTTTAAACATTTCATCATTGGTGTCTTACATGATACTAAAGTTCTTAGGAACATGGCAATCTGCCTCTTAAAACTATGTTTCCAATTAATCTTCCCCAGATGTTTTGGATGCATTTCCCTCAGATGTATTTATTCACTTGCAGATGTCTAGTTTGATTCTCATTCTATTTCCTGCCATGTTTCCACCCTATCTAGGTATGTCTGAATTTCTCATTTGTGAAATGATCGTATTTTAAGCAAGACCATCTCCACCTCTCCTAACCCATGGTGGGATATTTTACGTTTGTTGAAAGGAGATTTTTGCTAGTAAAAACCTTGAACTGAAAACCCAAATCTGGCCTAAATCAGGTGTTACTACTCCTCTTGCTCATTCCTAGCTGTGACTGTTTTCATTAGCAAGTGAAAAATGACTTCACCCTATCCTTCAATGTATTTGTGATGTTATCGGTGGAGGCCCCCACTGACAGACAGGCAGCAGAGAAACTACTTGAAAGCTTGGGGCACAGTTGGAGACTGGGTAATCAATAGCATTACAAGCATGTTTGTTCAGTTAAAGGCCCTGATTTCCTTTCTTCCCAGCTCCCTCTTTATGCATCCCCTGAAAATGTACCTTATGTGACTCCTTTCCTTCGGAGGATTAATAGAAATTACATGTGATTAAATTTCTATTGCTTTTGACTTCACTCATGTGTTAGCTTCTAATTATACACGGGATTGTTATGACAGCCCAGAAACTCGCCCCCTGTTGTGTTTAGACAGACCACATACAAAATTAATTTGCTCTGGATTGTTCAATTAAATGAGCTAGTTCATAGTTGTGGTGAGAAGGAAAATAAGATCTTTAATTAGGAAGTTTATTTGTTTTTTCTTTTTTCTTTGATCAAAGGTTTTTAAGCCAGGTGTGACTTTATATTATATTTGTGAAAAATATTGGGGAGTAACTTACCTAGTATGAATGCTATCTTCTGATTACTAAGGCTTCTATATTGCCCATCGTAAGATATTGTGGCTGCCCCCACCTATATGACTCCACCTTCAGATTTATTCTCATGTCTGGCACATTAAAATGGATATTAAATGTGACAGCTTTAATACCAACCCACAGAATGAATTTGTTCTTCAGTTATAGTAAGTATCCCATATAACAGTAGTCCCCAACCTAAGCTATACTGTAAACTAGTAAAACAACTAAGTTCTCTGCTGTATACTACCCCTCTGCTTTCTGAAGTAGGATGTAAGGGGAAAAAGGAAGGAGTCATTAGATTTGTTAAGCTTATTTAAGAAATAAGTATCTTTAATCATAAAGGTTTTCCAGGTTGACAAAAATAGTTGTCCTTTAGAATTTGGGAAACAATGTGACTTAGTATATGATAGGTCTTATTTAAAAAGACATGGCATTTCAGATGGAGAGTGGGCCTAGAGTCAGGATGTCTGGGGTTCAGGTTCTGCCTCTGATACATCTTGATTGTATGATCCACTAACGATTCAGTTCCCCAGGCAAGTCATTGGTAGGGGGATTTTTTTTCCTTAAGGGTTCTCTATACCAATGAAATCACAGTTCTGCCCCCCTCCCCCAAGTTATTAATTACATTATGAGCTCAAACTTTCTTATCTTCCTTGGTTATTTGAGTAATGTTACCATTCCCATTTCAATGAGTCCCCCCACCCCTTTTTTCTGTAGTGAATTTTAATCTTCATAGGTATGTTTTATCTCTCCTCTGGTAAGCAATTATGAATTCCTCTAAGTCAAAGATTCTTCACATTTCTTTGTGTGTTCAAAAAGACTCATTTTGGCAGTCTGGTTATCCCCTTGGACCTCTTCTCAGAATATTTACAGTTGAAAAGGAATATTAAGTTTCAATTAGACGTCAGTGAAATTAAAGATGTAACTTATCCCCCCATCCAAGTTCATAGACCCCCTTGAAATTCAGTGGTTAAGACCCCACATTCAGAACCCTTGCTCTGATGGAATACTATAATGTGCTATAAGAAATGACAAAAGGGGTGGTTTCAGAGAAACCTGGGAAGACCTACATGAATTTATACAGAATGAAGTAAGCAGAAGTGAGTAGTGAGGAGATTGTTGTATACAGTAACAGTAATATTGTAATGATGTCCAACTGTGAAAGATGTATCTACTTTAATCAAGACCATTATCCAAAGCAATTCTAAAGGGCTCATGATGAAAAATGCTGTCCACCTCCAGAAAGAAAAATGATGAACTCTGAATGCAGATTGAAGCATATTATTTTTCACTTTATTTTTCTTCAATTCTTTTTTTTTTTTGGTGATATGGCTGATTTCACATATATAATTGACATCATATTACTTGCCTTCTCAGTGGTTAGGAGAGGGATGAGAGGGAGGGAGCGAATTTGGAACTGAATTTTTTAAGAAAAAGATTTTATATATATATAAAAAAAAATATATATATATACACACATTTTGTTTTGTTTTTAAAATAAAGAATCATCTATGCTCTAGATGCAGTATGAGGAAAGGCATCACAAAATATAGTCACAGGTAACATTCACAGAGGCCCTCACTGGACTATTTTTTTTCCTTTTAAACAGTTTTCAGGTACAACACTGATTCTCGACAGACCTGTGCCAATAACAGATACCAGTGCTCTATTCATGCACAATGCAGAGACTATCCAACTGGTTTTTGTTGTCATTGCGCTGCTGGATACACTGGAAATGGTAGACAGTGCGTTGCAGAAGGTTAGTAATGCTTCCTTATAATGGATTTGATGGGGTGTTGGGGGGGGGGGATTGGCAGAGAAGGGAAAACTTGCTTTTAAAGTACTGCCTTCACCCAAGCCTCTGGAGACACTTAACACTTTCAGAAGTGGGTTGAGTACCACTCAGTACCAGAAAGAAGGTTGGTCACCAGGTGATGGAACTTTTGGTTATGGGTCTCATGAAGTATGTCTTCTGAAGAGTGGAAAGGTTATCATCTGCACTGGTAGAGTGAGTTTCAGGTCACCAAAATTACAGATCCTTAAAGTGCTAAAAAGAAACCCTAAAATATGTCTAAATGATACAAGTGATTTTGAATCTCTTACTCCCTGTACTTCTTTGGTACTTTGCTAATGGACTGTCTTTAAATCTGCTTGTTCTGGTTTGAGTAGGCCTGTTTCTTTCTTAAACTATATATATATATTTTTATTTTAGATGCTTCAGCCCTTAATGTAGATAAATCTAGTGCAAGGGCATGGGCAGAAATAGTGAAACCAGGTAACCAGGGGCTGGAATCATTAACAGCTTTTCATTTACCCTGCTTTCTCCTCTTCTTCACCATTCTGCAAACGCTACTAAATTCTGTTTGAATTTACTATCAAAGAAATGTTTTACAAATGTAGTTCTGTAAACCTAATAGGTTATTAGATTCTGGGGCTGTCCTTAAAAACATTGTGAATTTGGCAGTCTGTTAAAACACACCTCCTCCTCCAGCTTCACCTTTCAGTTCCTTTTGTCAGGTGCCCTTGAATCAGATGACAAGCCCTGGTACCTTGGAATGTAAGGGGACTAAATTATTAGGCTCCTGAATCAACCCCATGGGTATACATCCACTGATTGAGATTTGCTTTAGCTGTGTCCTTCCCCAGAACGATGTGGTTTGGTTCTTGATAGGTCCAATGATCAAAAAGGTTCCACACTGATTGTATTGGTCTCAGCCTCTCTAGTGATGCCAGTTCTCTGAAGTGACTCTGGGGGCCCTAGAACCAACCAGCTCAGCATGCTGTCACAGCCAAAATAGCTTCTATGTATTCAGAATTAAGGAGATAGTCATCTTGTGTATTTTGACAGTCATAGACAGTATCTGTATAACTTTATTCAGTTTTGATAGTAACATTTTAGGAAGGACATTGACAAGCAGGAGATTTTTCTGCTTGAGGAGTGTTGGAAATCATGGCATATGAGGCACTAGGAATTATTATCCTGGAGAAGAGGAGACTAAAGGGGACCAAGCTAGCTGTCTTCAATTTTATGAAGGGCTGTCATATAGAAGGTGTGTTCTTTTTGGCAGGGCTAGGACAAAACTAGGAACAGTAGTTTGATGTAAAGTAAAGCTTCAAAATAATTAGAACTATCTAAAAGTGGAATGAGCTACCTTGGGATGTAGTCGGTTCTTTCCCACTGCAGGTCTTCAAATGAAGCCTATGACTTGTGGGTATCTTATACACAGGAGGTTCCCTATTTAGATAGAGGTTGAACTAGGTGACCTCTGTAGTGTCTTTGAATTCCATGATTTTGTAAGTTTGACCTCAGGAACTCTGAAGGCATTTATCAGGATAAAGAATGATTTTTTTTTTCAGTTTTCTACAATCCATTTCTTTCCTTCAAAAAAAAGTTATATTGATGCCTTTTGTTTTTGTATCACAGTCATTTCTGAATATAAACCTCCCTTCTTGACCTTCCATGAGCTTTCTCTTATAATAAAGAAAAAAAAAAGTTAAACCAGACCAATGAACACCCCAACTCAGGGGTAGAAAGCTACTAATAAGTCTTCAGGGAAAAAAAATCAACCTTAGTGTTAGAAGTGAAGACTTTATATTTTACAGAAAGTTCAGAAATTAAACCCTTCTGTAATTTATTTTTCAATTGCACATACACACCACATACTTGCACAAAAATGGTTTTGTGGCTTAAATATTTGTTGACTTTCCTCTTATTTTTAAAAACTTAGTTTTTCAGTTGAAGATTTGACATTTCATTCCCTCACCCTCCCTTTATTAGCTTAACTTGGCTCAACTCTTTATTGTAATTGTTCCTAGGATGCATTTTTTTGGTATTAGTTTACTGAATTCATAACATTCTCCAGTGTCATGAAAAATTTGTGTGGAAAACTATGCCAAGCTCAAAAGGCTATGTAGTAAATTGTCTAGCACTCTAGATTAGCTACTTGTACATATGGAAAACAGCTAGATAATAATGTAGATATGGAATCCACTCAGGTGTGAATTTAATTATTTTGTGCTTCTTCATTCAGTTGTTTCTCTAATATATTTTCATGGAACACCAATCATATTCAAGATACAGAATCACAGAATCTCAGAGTGAGAATTTTAAGGTCAATTAATCCAACCCATTCATACCTTAACAAGTTCTCCATAAATCTTCCACTTGAAAACCTCCAGCTAAGGGGAACCTACTACCTCCTTTAAAAAATTGTTATCTGTTGTTGTTAAATCATTTTTACTTCCAAATGTATCTCTCTCCCTCCTCTACTTAGCTAGCCATCCTTTGGAATAAAGAATAAAACAGAGAAGTAAAAAAAGCAAAACTAACCAATGAATGGAAAAGATATATGAAGATATATGATATTCCACACTCATCGTCTCCAACCTCTGCAAAGAAGAGAGGGATCTGTTTCCTCAATTCCTTTCTGAGGCGGAATTTGTTTAATTTCACAGACTACAATTTTACCTTTTTTGTGTTTACTTTCTGTTTGCATAGTTGTAGTTCCTGTGCATATTGTTTTCTTGGTTCTGATTTCACTTTGCACCAGTTCATAGTAATCTTCCCATGTTTCTCTGAATTCTTCACATTTGTCATTTCTCACAGCTTACCAATCCATTACATTCTTACGTTAAAATTTGTTTAATCATTCCTAAATCTGGGAATATGACCAGTTTTTGGTCTCAGGGTGGAGAAAATACTCTGCAAACTAAATACCATTTAAGTCTTAAGTTCCTTTTGCTTGTAGATTTTATTTGAGTCAGGTCACTCCTTCCCCAAGGTAATTTTTTTTTTTTTTAAAGCAATTGGGGTTAAGTAACTTGCTCAAGGTTACACGGCTAGTCATTTGATTTATGCGTGGGTGCTCATTTTCTGAGGCCGGATCTGATCTCGGGTCATCCAAACTCCGAGGCCGGCGCTCTTACTCACTGCGCCACCTAGCCGCCCCTTTAGGGCAATTGGGGTTAAGTAACTTGCCCAAGGTTACACGGCTATGTTTTTTTTGTTTGTATGGATTAAGTGTCAGAGGCTGGCTCCGAACTCAGGGCCTTCTGATTCCAGGGCCGGCGCTCTATTCACTTCGCCACCTAGCCGCCCCCCAAGGTAATTTTTTAAATAAATTTTTTTATCTCCTTTTTTATTTTTTAGTTTTACATAATTCATTTCCACAAGATTTTGAGTTAAAAATTTTCTTCCCAATTTTCCCAACCCACCACCCCAAAACAGCATTCCCACTGAATATCCTCTCCCCCAATGTGCTCTCTCCCATATCTTCTCCCATACCCTCTCCAACTTTACAGTAGGGTACAGTGGATCTCTATGCCCCAGTGCCTGTATATTTTATTTCCCAGTTACAGGTAAAATAATAATAATAATAATATGTATATATATTTTTAAACATTTGATTTTAAAACTTTGGATTCCAGATTCTTTCCCTTCCTCTCTCATCACCTACCCTCACTGGGAAGATAAGAAATTCAATATAGGTTGTACATGTGTAGCTATGTAAAACATTTCCATAGTGGATATATTGTGAAAGACTGACTATATTTCCCTCCATCCTATCCCACCCCCTACTTGTTCTATTCTCTACTTTGATCCTGTCCCTTTTCAAAAGTGGGTGCTTCCAACTTCCCTGCCCCTCAGCCTGCCCTCCCTTCCATTATCCCCCCTCTCTTCCTCTTCCCCTCTACTCTCCTGTAGGGTGAGATATGTGTATGTCATTCCCTCCCTAAGCCAAATTCATTGAGAATAAGGTTGACTCATTCCCTATTGCCTTCCTGTTCTTCCCCTCCATTGTAACAATTTTCCCTTGCCTCTTCTATATGAGATAATTTACCCCATTCTGTCTCTCCCCATCTCCTCTCATTATATTTCTCTCTCATCTCTTAATTTCACCTTTTTAGTACCATCCCTTCCTATTCAATTGTTCCTATGCCCTCTATCTATATATACCTCTAGACATATATACATACATTCACATACGTATTCATATACCCATATACCCTCCTATACACATACACACATACACATACATACATACATACATACACACACACACACACACACACACACACACACATATATACATTTCTATTCCCTTCAACTATTCTCATACTGACAAAAGCTTCATAAGTTAAGATTTTCATTTTTCCATGTAGGAATATAAATAGTTCAACTTTGATAAGTTCCTTATGATTTCTTTTCCCTGTTTACCTTCTCATGCTTCTCTTGCTTCTTGTATCTGAATGTCTAATTTTCTATTCAACTCTGGCTTTTTCATCAAGAATGCTTGAAAGTCCTCTATTCCACTGAATGACCATATTTTCCCTTGGAACATGATACTCAGTTTTGCTAGGTAGGTGATCCTTGGTTTTAATCCCTGCTCCTTTGACCTCCAGAATATCATATTCCAAGCCCTTCAATCCCTCAATGTAGAAGCTGCCAGGTCCTGAGTTATACTGATTGTGTTTCCACAATATTGAAATTGTTACTTCCTGGCTGCTTGTAATATTTTCTCCTTGATCTAGGAACTCTGGAACCTGGCTATAATATTCCTAGGAGTTTTCTTTTTTGGGATCTTTTTCAGGAGGTGATCAGTATACTCTTTCAACATCTATTTTGCCCTCTGGTTCTAAAACATCAGGGCAATTTTCCTTGAGAATTTCTTGAAGGGTGATTTCTAGGTTCTTTCTTTGATCATGGATTTCAGGTAGTCCAATAATTTTTAAATTATCTCTCCTGGATCTATTTTCCAGGTCAGTGGTTTTCCAATGAGATATTTCACATTGCCACCTATTTTTTCATTTGTTTGGATCTTTTTAATAGTATCTTGATTTCTCATAAAGTCACTAGCTTCCATTTGCTCCAATCTAATTCTGAGGGAATGATTCTCTTCAGTGAGCTTTTGAGATTCTTTTTCCATCTGGCAAATTCGGCTTTTTAAGGCATTCTTCTCCTCATTGCCTTTTTGAGCCTCTTTTGTCATCTGAGTTAGTCTATTTTTTAAGGTGTTATTTTCTTCAGTCGTGTTGTTGACTCTCATTTCATAATTTTCTTGCGTAATTCTTATTTCTCTTCTCAATTTTCTTCCACTTTTCTTATTTGATTTTCAAAATCCTTTTTAAGCTCCTTTATGGCCTGTAACCAGCTCATATTTTTCTTAGAAGCTTTTGGTGCAGGAGTTCTGACTTCATTGTCTTCCTCCTGTTCCATGCTTTGATCTTTTTTGTCCCCAAAATAGGAGTGTAAAGTTGGATTAGCTCTGTTTGCTTTGTTTCCTTTGCTTGCTCATGTTGCCACTCAATTACTTAACTTTTGAGTCTTTTGCCACAGTAGAACTCTGCTATCAGAAATGGAAGCTTTGTCCCAAATGCTGGGGTTTTCACAGCTGCTGAAGGTATTAGTTGGGTGCCCTCTCTGAAACCTCCACACACTCTGGCAGACTGCTCATGCACCCCAAGACCTCCATCCTAGACAGCAATCCAGATCCAAGCAGGTTAAAGCAAGAGCAGTTACCCCTCAGACCCATCACTTGGTCCCCCTACAATCTGCAGGCCAGGAGCTCTGAAGCAGCCACAAGGCAGGTGGATGCATGGCCGGCCACAGTACCTCAGCCATTTCTCACCCCAGAGGCAAAGGCCAGATTGCACTCCGAATTCCTAGGTCCCAAAGTCCACACTGCATTGACCTCTCACTTTGTCCTTGGCATCTATGGGTTGATAATTCTGGAAACCACCACAGCTGCTGATGATCTGAAATACCCCCAGTGAGAGGCTGGTCAGACCTTCCCTCTAGCTTGAGCTGGGCTGGGAGTTTTGGAGGATAGGTCTAACTGTTTGGGGCCATTTAGAGATTAACTTCTTTAGTTCTCTATGTATATTTCAGTTGAGTCTATGCCAGAAAACTAAGCTAGGTTTACTTCATTGTGTGAGACCACAGGAATTCTTTGAATCCAGGACTAAGACAGAGATTCAAATGAGATGGAATGAACAGAAACATATTTAAGGACTTATAACATGCTAAGAACTGTGCTTCATGCTGGGAATACAAATAGAAAATCAAGGCAGCCCCTGCTCACTCAGTGCTTACCCTCTAATTGGGGGCTTACAATACATATAGAACAGTCTAGCCATAGTATGTATGGAAAGTCCCAGTAAACCCTAGGGTACAGTCACAGAACTAATGGTGAGATCCAGAAATCTTTAGGGTGTACTGTTGGGAGGGGAGGGCCGGATTTGGGGTACAGCTTTTGGAGGAAGAAATATTATAGTGGTTCCAGTTCCAGGGCCCTGGGATTATCTCTGAGAGGGCAAGGCTTAGACTGGGGTGGTTGGAATGGGACGTTTTAGGATGAATGGGCCCTCTTCCATTTAGAAGTAATGATGAATTAGATAATATTCTTGTGTCATAGGCGTTCTGTTAATTTTCTGAATGACAGTGATGTATTTTGTTGCTGTAGTTCAGAGACTTATTGCAGATGTGTTCCAAACTGCCCCCTGTGGTGTGCACAATGGGATTTTCCTGATCTCATACCAGTTAAAGCCCTGGTTGCATAATGATGTCTCATATCATATTTTTTATTTCATTAATTTTTCTTAAATTTAGTCTTGGGAAAGGACAAACTTCTTTGCTTATCCTAATGTAGTGCATCTGGGTGCTGTTATCATGGTTTTGTTTCTCCAGGAGCAGGAACTTATGATAATAGATGTGTTGTAACTTCCCTTCATCCATTCCCCCCTTTTTCAAAAGACTGCCTTGAAACTAAAATCTCTGTGGCTTGTGGGTTTTTTTTTAAAAATCTTTTGTTTTCCAAACAGGTTCTCCCCAACGAGTTAATGGTAAAGTTCGAGGAAGGATCTTTGTAGGGAATAGTCAAACTCCAATTGTCTTTGAGAATACTGACCTTCATTCTTATGTTGTGATGAACCATGGGAGATCCTACACAGCCATCAGCACCATTCCTGAGTCCCTGGGCTATTCTCTGGTACCTCTGGCTCCTGTGGGAGGCATCATTGGATGGATGTTTGCTGTTGAGCAGGAAGGATTTAAGAATGGATTCAGCATCACTGGTAATTTCCTTATATCATAATCTTTGGATCAACTGGACTTTTCCTAGAGTGCTTGTGGAGGCCAGAGATAGGGTTGGGTATTGGATATCAGAAAGGAACACTATGCCTAGGTGGAAAACGTTTTGAAAATCATTTTGGTCCCTGTAGGTAGAGCACACTGTTAATTATATTCTTTATAACAGTATGAAGGCAAAAGGTATTGTCAGTTTTCAGTGAGGGATGCTATCTGATAATGCCTGGGGCTACATCGTGATGTAGCAGAGATGTCATGCCAGAGATAGCTGGTAATTTGAAATTTCTTGGCAATGCACCATCAGTGCATACATAACAACACAATCCTAGGCTTGAACTCACACAGACTACCACATTCTGTAGGTTATTAGGTTTCAGGTTCAAAACTTAAGAGGCATTTGGCATTTAGCCCTTTCTTGATATGTTAAGAGGGAAAACAAATATCTATTCTTTCTTGAGCTGATTTTTAAAAAAAATCTTGGGGCCTCAGTTTCCTTGTCTTCAAAATGAGGGAGTTGACCTAGATGACCTCTGAAATTTCTTCCAACTCCAGATCTTATGTTCAAAGAAGGTACTTTAGCAGTAACTGATTACTTGACTAATAAGTCTCTGACAATAAAAGAAGCTCTTTTATAATTAAGCCATTGTCTTTGAAAATATCCATTAATCATTGAAAGCAAAGAGAAAAGTATATACACAGAGCCTCTGCTTGTTCTCTCTCAGATGAATATAAATGGGAAAATCCCACATAAACTCAGTCTCAGAAATTTGTCTTCCTCAAGTCTCCTTCAGCTTCGAGTACCCAATGCCCCCTAGTTATTTTTTCCCTTTCCCTTTCTATCTACCCAAACAATAAAGGATCAGAAATCAATCTTTATATGTATCCATTAGCTAATTGCCAAATGAATTAATTTCACTGTGTTACCTCAACCAGCATTTGCATGTTAAGTTTCCCATCTTTAACTGTGGAATAAAAGGTTTTCCTTCTTGTATCCTTCCCTATCTGTGCTGACTGCAAAAAAAAAAAAGTCAGCCTCTTCCCTCCACTTCCTGCCCCCACTAACATTATCCCAGTGACTCGCCTTTCTTTCCATCTCTTTTATTCTGGCCCTAGACTTCAAGTTGCATACATCATGTTTTCTACCACTTCTGGCAGTATTTTAGTTCCTACTTAAGAATACTTTCTCTGCTGGAACCTCCTGGGATACGTCCTTGTACTGCCTGGGTTACACTTCCCCCCAGTAGCAACCTTTCTTATAAAGAAATATGTCATTGAAACTCATCCTCTTTATTAATGGAACAATCTCAAGGGCAGAATTAAAATTCTTTTTTATCTCATATTACATCTATGGAGTCTTCACCTCCCACAAACATTTGTCAATTAATTAGGACAATGTCTTGAATATAGTGCATCTTTCTTAAACATTCTCCTTAGTTATCGTCATCACAGATGTTCATTTAATAAACATTTATTAAGTGCTTGCTGTGTACATTGCACGTTTCAGGATACAAATGAAATGGAAGACAGGATTTTCCCCCTTAGGTTGTTTATAGTCTAGGAAGGGAGACATACCAGAAACAACCAGAGAACATAAACAAATTAAAGAGAACATATTATATTACTTCCCTAACTGTGACCATATTTATGAGGGGCCACTAAGTGTTTTTTAAAATGGGTGGTCCAACCTTTAGAATATTCTGATTTATAAATGTTAGCATTTTTTCTTTTTGGCTTAGTCACAGTCCAAGGGCTATTTCATGATCATATTAATGGTATAGCAATAGAAATTGATATTTATATTTTTAAAGGTTTATACAGATTTTTAAATATACATTGTCTTATTGGAACTTCATAATAGCCATGCAAGATAATTGCTACAAATTTGGTTATCCCCATTTTTCAGATGAGAAAATTGAGGAGTAATAGATTTTAGAACTGCAAGGTTCTAAATTAGATGACTTAAAGGTCATCTAATCTAATCCCCTCATTTTATAGATGAAGAAACTAAGACCCAGAAAGGTAAAGTGGCATGCTCAAAGTTACCCTGGTGTTAAATAGCAGTCAAAATTTGAACTCAGATCCTTTAATTTCAAAACCAAAGCTTTTTCTTCTGTACCACCCTAAAGAGATTATTGGTGTTGGTGGGGGGGGCACAGGAAGAAAATTTGAGTTCTAGTCTCTCAAGAAAACTAGATGCTTTTATATTTTTTGGTGACCAGAGTGCAGCCATGTGTGTTTTCTTTGTAGCCAGAGAGATAGCATGTCAACCATGACAGCCAAACCATATCCCTTCTCAAATGGTTTTTGATCATTATAATGTTTCAGGGGAAACACAGAAGCCTGGAAGTGAGTCTTGTGTTTTTCCAGCACTACTTTGGAGAATGATTTTGTTGCCTTGTTTTAAGCCAGTCTCCCTGGCTTCTCAATCTGTCTTCTTCCCAAATGCCCAGGATATCAGGGACGTAGAGGTACCATTTCAGCTCATTTTTAGCCTCAACTCAGGCTTCGTTCAGATTTAGCTTCTTTTATTAATTGGATGACAGTCATCTTTTATTAGAAATAAGTTATTGATTTTTATTATTTTAGGTTATAGTTCCTTTCTATTAACTACTCCCTTACAAAGCCCTCCCTTAAAACAATAAATACCATCAAGCAAAGCAAACTGAAATGTTGACCATACCTGACAATATGCAACTTATTCCATGCCAGTAGTTCAGCACCTCTCTGCCCAGAAGAGGGAAGCATCCAACATCTTTAGTCCTCTAAGGTCAAGATTTCAATCCTGTCTCATCCCATTCCTCTTTTTGTGCTGATCCAACTGCCTCAATCAGTTCTGCATTTCAAAATTAAATGTGCCACGTTCATATGACTTTAGCTTCCAGGCAGACATAGAACAGAATTTGTTTTACCAGAGGACCTTTTTGGCTAGAAGAGGAACCTACAAATTAGTAGGAGCAAAAGCAGTTACAACACGCTATGCTGTGTGTATGCTCTACCCCATACCACTTTCAAATTTTACAACTTCCTTTGGGTTTGAGTCAGTGTATGGACGGAACTTGATCTTTTGTGTTATTCTATAGTGAACAAACTAGGTACCAAAAAGTTTCATCTTGCCTTGTGTGGTCCTGTGTATTTGAATACTCTTAGAGTTGAATCCGAGGCAGAGTTAACACATGCTAAGCAATAACTTTCCTTGGGCTGCACTTGGGATGTGAGAGTGGATTTAAAGAGGAGATAGCTTATACCCTCTCATTCATGGACTTTTTTGCCGATCAAATTTGATGGATTAAGAGAATCTTTTATGTGTGCTAACAATATTTGCTCAGTCTATATTTCTTTTCTTACAACTTCTCATCCTTCTTAGTAGCCCCAGAGACCTCGACCCTACAATTGGGGCTTAAGTAACCATATGATAGCAACAGACAAATGTGGGAAAGACAAACTTAGGAGTAGAAGAGAAATATTATTTTTAAAATATATTTTGTTGATATCTTTATATCACTCTCATTTATTGGGGCAGGGGGAAGAGCCTCTTTCCCTACCTCAACTCCAGATTGAATTCTTCTTGAAACAAGGAAAAACATTAGGCAAAAACATTGCAGACAGCAGCCACATCTGATGATATATATGCTATTTTACTCTAATAGTCCCTGCCTCTCTTCCAACAAGAGGAAGGGACGAGAAATTCATTTTTCACGAATGGATATTTCATTCTCCATCAAGGAATGGCTGAACCACTTTCCTCAGTAGCACGTGTCCTTCTTAGAATTGTTCTGGTAGTGGTGGTAGGTTGTACTAAGCCATTATCTTCCTTCACCAGCTTCTGCTTGTTATGCAACAACATGTTTTTTGTAAGATCACAAGCTGGCAGGCACCCAGTGGCCATGTAGCAGAAGGTAAATTGGCCCTAAGAAGGTTAAACTCATGATTCTAGTCACTTTTATATGAGATCTCTAGCCAAATAAAAACAGGGATCCAACATAGACTTTTTTTTTCAATTCCACCAGCATATATTTATTAAGCATCAATTAGGAGTAAGAATGGACAAGACGTCATAATGGTTCACATTTTTATAATGCTTTAAGGTTTGCAAAGTACTTTACACATATTGTCTCATTTGATCCCCATAACAGCCCTGGGAAGCAGGCACTACCATTGTGTATTTTTTTTTTTAAAAGATGAGGAAACTAAGACATACAAAAAGTCGAGTAAGTTGCCTAGGGTCACAAAGTCATTAAGTGTAACACAGACTTTTATAGATATATACAAGGAAAGTTCAAACCTCCCAGAGCCTCAACATGATTACATTTTTTGTTTGTTTGGAGTTAAACATGAAAGTGTTTATTGCTGGCCCAGTAACAGTTGGAGCCAGTAAGCTGACCCTTCTGCAATGATCATACTGATTTTATTTTACAGGAGGAGAGTTTACCCGTCAAGCTGAAGTGACTTTTGTTGGGCACCCGGACAAGTTGGTTATAAAACAGAAATTCAATGGCATTGACGAGCATGGCCACCTGACCATCACTACGGAGTTGGATGGACGCGTCCCTGAGATCCCGTTTGGTTCCACTGTCCAGATAGAACCCTACACTGAACTCTACCATTATGCCAACTCTGGTGAGCCCAAGTTTCTAGATGCAATGATCTGTGAACCTAGACTACCTTACTGAAAATCACACAGCCTCAATTCAATAATTCTATATTAAATGCTATGGGGATAGAAAGTTCCCTTACCCTAGCAAGAGAGATAATATAGCGATAAAGTTATATCATACAGTTAGAATTTAAGTACATAGGCAAAGTATGGCCAGGTATTATGATAGTACTTAGGTAAGACAGATGACTGGAGAGGACTCAGGGAAGGCTTCATAGAAAAAGTGTTATCTAGTGGTTTTAAGCTGGATGAAAGATTTTAATAAGAGGAGACAGGAGACATGCATTTAAGACTGAGAGGATAATGATTAATAATGAGACCATGGTAGGAAAGGGATGAGTGAGTTCAAGAGTCTATATTGGCCAGAGGAGGCAATCCTAAAGGATGATAAAAACAATAAAAGCTAACATTCATCACTTCTGTGTACCAGGTACTATACTAACTAAGTGCTTTACAATTAATATCTCTTATTCTGGTGAGTAGGTGATATTATTATCCCCATTTTATAGATGAGGAAACTGAGACAGAAGTTAAATGACCAGGATTACAAAACTAGTAAATGTCTGAAGCTGGATTTGAATTCAGGTCTTCATTATTCCAGACCCAATACTTTATGCACTGTACCCACCTAGCTGCCTAAAGAATTAAGAAGCTAGGATGAGAATCCTTGTCATCCTCCAAGCCCCGTATCAAAGAGTTACTAATAAAATGTTTTCTCAACTATAAGAAGCCAAGAAAATTCTGTGCCTTATTTTTTCTTGCTATTAGAGTAAAGAAATTCATAACTCTTTAAATGTTGAATCCCACTTGGTTCCCTGCCTCTATGAAAGGTGCCAGAATGTAGTAGAAACACAAAATCCTGTATATGGATAATTTAGAAAGCACTGCGAGCAGTACTTTGATACAATGACACTACTCGTGTCATTAATTTATAATTTTATCTTTTGGTGAGCTCCTATTATGTAGAAAACTACAGTGAAGCATAAAAATGTAAAGGCTCTATATAAATTTTTATTTTAAAGCAAAAAGTTGAAGGTAGCCAATGCATAAGAGAATAGCGATATTTCTTTTCCTCTGAAAATCTGCCTCTCATTGCCTTTCTATGTTTGATTACTGATTTTTCATAACTCCGTGAAAACTACCTTCTGACACAAAACTGGCTTCCTAAGTCCTAGATCTATTTTTAAATTCTTTATTTAAAAAATTCCTTAATCGGGGCCTCCTTAAAGGTGGCACAGTGAGTAAGAGCACTGGCCCAGGAGTTGGGATGACCCGGGATAGGTTCCGGCCTCAAGTACTTAGCACCCACACATAAATAACTAGCCATGTAACCTTGAGCAAGTTATTTAAACCCAATTGCTTTAAAAAAGAAAATTCCTTAATCCTAGAAAGCCACAATGTACTCAAAATAAAAGAAAGAAGGAATTTCTAGAGGCAAAAAGATTGGTCCTAGTAAAGGAAAAGTAGTTTTATTTCACCTGTTCCAATCTCTCATCTGGTAGAATTACAGGTGGGACATATTTGGCCCACTAAGATAGGCCTTGGTATGTCATTCCTCAAACCTCCTTCAAGATTTCCTTTCTTGCTGTTGATTACTTGTTATCTCTCTGCCTTTTCCAGTGATCACATCCTCTTCCACCAGGGAGTATAAAGTGACTGAACCTGCTCAAGATGGGATTGCTTCTTCACGTACCTACACTTACCAGTGGAGGCAGACCATTACCTTCCAGGAATGCACTCATGAAGATCCACGACAGCCTCTTCCTCCCACCCAGCAACTTTCTGTGGATAGTGTATTTGTCCTATACAATAAGGAAGAGAAGATCTTGAGATATGCTTTGAGCAATTCAATTGGTCCTATTGGAGGTATGTAAAGCAGTAGTTTTATGGGGGGAAGGAGGAGGGAGGGAGGGAGAGAGGGAGAGAGAAAGAAAAAGAGAGAGAGAGAGAGAGAGAGAGAGAGAGAGAGAGAGAGAGAGAGAATACTTTCAATCTGTGCTTTGACTTTCCATACTCTTTCTTTCTTTGACTTTCAGTGCCTGGCATGATTTTGCAAATGTATGCTTTGACCCAAAGGGAAGACTAAAGTATAGTGTTTAATCTAAAATGTGGGTCACCTGTTATCCTCTTCCAGTACTCCATCGAAGAGATATTGATGTGCTGTCTTAAGCAGAAATGAGGAACTCATGAGGAGCTCATGAGGAACTTACTGAGCATGTTTTTCAAAGTCAAGAATAAAGCCAAAGGCACTCTACTGAATGCTTAGATACTCTTAGAAAATCAATTTCAACATCTCTCTCTCTCTTTTCAGATGGCTCCCCTGACTCCCTCCAGAATCCTTGCTACACAGGTACCCATGGTTGTGACACAAATGCGGCGTGCCGCCCAGGTCCCGGAAGTCAGTTTGTTTGCGAGTGCTCCATTGGCTTCCGAGGAGATGGACAGAGTTGCTATGGTATGGCTATTAATCCTGATTTGGGAAGAGTTGGGAGAGGAAGTTAGAGACCCATTCACAAAGGATCAAAAGCATTTAACTACTTCTCTCTAATTATGCTCATATTTGAGCTCAGGGTCCCTGGCTTCTTCCTACATGTTTTCCTTTCCTAAGAAGAGACCACTGGTTACTCATAAGTGTGTCATTAATTTATTCATGTCTTCTAGGGCATTCCATAACTGTCCTTATATGCCAGGATTGCTTATGGGAACCAGGAGCCAGGGCCACAAAATTGCCCAGATACAGAGGCTCACTCACTTTGGGTATAGAATTACCTCCAAGGGTTCATATTCACACGCCCTTTCTCCTTTACAATCATTCCTTAATGTTTTACTCCCAAGAATTCATAGCTGGACAACTTGCCCCCACCTCCCCCTTACACTGACTCCTTAAGCATTTACTATGTGGCTTGGACTTTGTTAAGTGTTAGGGATACAAATATTGATAAAAAGAAAGACAATCCCTGCCCTCAAGGAACTTACATTCTAATGGTTGAAGATAACACACAAAAGAGTGATAAAAAGTATGTAGGGAAGTAAAGGTGAAGATGAAAGTCCCTGGTGAAGCAGGGGATGGTTTTAAAGTCCAGAAAATCAGGATAAGGGCTGGGAGGGAAATGAAGTCTGCATAGCCTGGGCCCTCCCATGAAATGGAATCCCCAGGAGGAACTCACCAGTGAGAATAGGGAGCAAGATTTGTGGAGGAATATTCCTGAGTTAGAAGGTTACATGCAATAGTCAAGGAAATTAGATATTTCAGGGCAAGGAGACCCTAGGGGAATACTCCCTTTTCTGGTCTTTCTACATCTTCCTCCCCTTCTTTCCCTCTCCTCCTTTTTCTCCCTTCTTTCTCCACCCCCCTCCCCATTTCTCTGCCTATTGTCTCTCAGTGTTTCAACTCTTAATAAAATGAATAGGAAAAGTTTCTCAAGAATCTCTAAACCTGAATGGTTCCAAATTTGATAATTTGATAGCCGTCTATTATGTCGTGCCTGGCACAGTGTTTGCAGAAAGAAGAAAACCAGGTAAGTCCAAATCAGGTAAAACCCAAAGAGAGATGCTTGGATTTGACAGTGACAAGGTGAGGGAATTAATTGAAGAAAATGTACATGAGAGGGATAGTTAGGTTCAGAGATGTAAAATTGGAAGGGAGTTCAGAGGTTATCTAGTCTAGCTTCTTCATTTTAGAGAGGGGGACACTGAAGCCCAGGGATGTTAACTGATGTGACCCAGGTCACAGAGGGCGTAAATACCAGAGGTATGTCCAGAGTTGGTGTTCTTCCCACTGTACCATGCTGCCTCAGTTAGGCTTTATTGATTGACAGACACCAACACCAACTCTGATAAATTGAGAAGTTAATAAATTGATAAATTTGAGAAGTTGTAGTGTGATTGATGGAATGATAGCCATCCAACATCAATAAATCAAAAAGTTAAAGGAATATGGAAGTTGCTGACGTCTCTTCCAGGGCACATTTCCCCCTAATCTCAATTCTCCATTAATTCTCCCCAAACTAAACTCAGATGTGTTTTGCCTTTTGCCTTCCCTTCACCTTCAAAGGGCCAAACTATAAGTTATTATCATGTGGCATAAACTTAAGTTGCAGTTCCTGGACTGAAGCCTTTTGGGTTTCATCTTACATGATGACTTAGCTTATAGATGATTTGATTTTCAAATCAAACAGTCCCTGTCCTGTAAAAATCAATATGCAAGGGATAGCCAATTATTTTAATATTTCATTTTTTAAGAAAATCTCATCTTTAAATTTTGCCACCTTGAAAAAAAATTTTAAGTTCTTATCTCAGAAGACATGAGCATAGTTTGCTTTTTGTCCAATCGTTATGTTCTCATTCTGGCTTATTAACATCATGGAATGTTGGCATTTTCTTATTCAAGCTGCTTATTGTTCTGGACTACTAAATCATGACACTAAGTGTCAGTGCCCAATGTCAATAGCCCTTTAATCTGAAATTGCATTAAGCAGATCACTTCATGTATTATTCCAACGTGGGAAGTACCCATGGGAGTATGGGGAAAACAGCACTGAAAGTGAGTTAAGCCTTCCCTTTCCAACTGGATATGCCTGTTAAATTCCATGCCTACAGCTGTGATCTAATACAATAAAATCTGATGAGCAAAGTGAGGCTGCCTTTGATCAGTCATCAGACAGGCATTCAATGGTGCAATTTTCCTAATAATTTTAATTCTGCCAGCAGAAGTTCTGCTACTTGACAGAATGTATGCACGTTTTTCTTCAGAGGTTAGGAATTTCTCAGAATGGATTCCTTAGTAAATAAACAGTGCTCACAGAATATATGACATTGGACAAGGCACTTGGTGTGTGTTTTATGAGACTGAGCCCCAGCCCCTAAAGCAGTTTATAATTTCTTAGGAGGACAAAAATAGATAAGTCTATAATGGATAAAATATGGGAAAAGCAAACATGCCAAAGCAGAAATAAACACAAGAACAGTAGCTAGCATTTATATAGGGCTTTAAGGTTTGCAAAATGCTTTACGAATATTATCTCGTTTTATCCTTACAACAACCTCTCATTTTGCAGATGTGGAATATGAGACAGACAGTTCAAATGACTTACCCCAAATCACATAGCTAATTAGTATCTGAGGCCAAATTTGAACTCAGGTCTTCCTAATTCTGGGTACAGCACCCAGTCTACTACACCACTTAGTTACCTATAATTATAAGAGTAAATGGTAGGTCATGGATTTTACTGCAGGTTGGAGAGTGATGGTTATGAAAAGGAAGAAAGGAAACATGCATTTATTAAATACTTACTCTTTCTCAGCCCATCTGCTAAGCATTAGGGCTTCAAATAAAAATAAAAAAGACAGTCCATGTCCTCAGAAAGCTTGCATTTTAAAAGGGAACTGAAAAGTTGGAGGGAGTGGATAGAGAAGGATGGGAAGTGAAAAGACCTGATGTGAGGACATGATCTTGAAGTCCAGAAAATCACGAATAGGGCCAAGAAGGAATGAAGGCAAACTGGCCTGGGCACCTTCACAAAAGGGAAGCTCCAGAAGGAATTCAACCAATGGCAGAAGGAAGGTAGGTCCTGAAGGACATTCCAGAGTGAGTAGGACACAGTTAATGGGATGTTACAGGGTGAGGAGGCCTTATGAGGTGAGGAGGCCAAGTTCAATGGTGGTATAGCAGTAGAGAGATGATTGTGAAGTCCCAAAACAGAGGGGAATGAAGGCAGGTTGACCTGGCCCCTTCACAAAATGGAAACTCCGGGGTGAACAGGGAGAAAATTTTCCTAGAGAAGGAACTAGGAACTTAATTTTATGGTCTTTAAGTATATATAGTAAAATATGAGAGACAATTTCTTCTTTTCCTTCACTGAGAAAAAATAAGAGATGCTGGACAAAAGGTCACATTTTAATTAGTCCTTTTTCAATGCCTCATGGCATGGCGATTCTTAAAGGCTGTACCAAAAACTCTAAACAGAGTATGCCTACTTTTTGAGGATTAGTCTGGGTAAGTGCTGAGAAGCTCACTGCTAGTAGGCTGACCACTAGATGATGAATTTTTGTCATGATAATTCAGGAAAGAAAGAAAATAAGAAATTACCTTTTTTCTATGTGATTTTCTTCTGTTTCTGTAATGACAGCTGAAGAATGGTAGAAAGGGAGACAAAGCTGCTAAGACTCACATAGTTTCTACACCCTCCCTAAACATTAACTTCTTTTTTTTGGGGGGGGGGGGAGAGGGCAATTGGGGTTAAGTGACTTGTCCAAGGCCACACAGCTAGTTTTTGTGTTAAGTGTCTGAGGTTAGATTTGAACTCAGGTCCTCCTGACTCCAGGGCTGGTGCTCTATTCACTGCACCATCTAGCCGCCCCATTAATTTACTTCTTAATATGCTAAATGTAAGATTCTTGTCCTCAGAGTAGACACTCACGGAAAGAATAGAAACATATCAATCTTAATGTTCTTGCTGTAAATGAAATCGGAAGATGAAAGGAGGTTTCAGCTTAACAGGATGATGGCTCAATAGTTATTCTTGGAGAGGAGAATGAAGAAGTAAGTAGAGCCGGTCTTAGCATGATTCCAAAGGCAACAAGAAACAACATTTTGCAGTATTTTTGTTCTAGGACTGCAATGCTCATGATAAGTATTTAAAAAAACTATCTTGAAAATGATAGCTTATGCAACAATATTGGTGGCAGAGGATGAAATGCTAGAGAAATTTTAAGAATAATTCAACAAGATCCTCCATGAAATTAAGTTTCAGGGATAAGAAATGAGCGTGGCCAAAGACTCATAAACTATACAGAAACCTCATGCCTTTATCATGAATATTTTTTTCAAAAACAGGCTCTAGACATGTTGACTGCCAAATCATATTACAAAGAATGTACTTGATTATATTTTAACAGATGGGAAATAACTGGTTATGCAGATGGAAGTGATTTCTGAATTAACAGCTCTGTGTGGTGTCAGACTACTTGCTAGAACGTTTAACAAAATCAATACAAAATTTGGGGCGGCTAGGTGGCACAATGAATAGAGCACCAACCCTGGACTTAGGAGGACCTTAGTTCAAATCCAGGCCTCAGACACTTGACACACACATACACACAAACTAGCTGTGACCTTGGGTAAGTCACTTAACCCCAATTACCCCACCTTCCCCCCCTCCAAAAAAATACAAAATTAGAAGAAAGAATAAGAAATGAGAGGACATAGTGTGAGATTGAGGCAAATTCAATCTGACCTATTTGAATCAGGTACTGATGGTGAAAAGTGAGAAATGGATAAAAGAATTTTAAGGATATTAAAACAGACTATCACCATTTACTAAAGAAGTTTAACCAATGTAAATGAAATACCAAAGGAACCTAAAAACTACATCAGATAGCAGATCCAAAGATGAATAGAATCCAAATTCTATCCATGGTATTTGTTAATTTTTTAAAATGCATTCAACTTGGTAGAGAAAAATGTTGCCTTCAAACAAGGGTTCTTAATACTTAACAAGAGCACCAGATTTAGTTCAGAAATCCAAGGAGAAAACATGGTGAATCATTTTTCCAAGTTCAGGATGCAAGAACAGAAAAGTCAGATAGCTGCCGTGTCTCTCTGACACCAGCACCAGATTGTGGATCTAGCATGTCCTTAGGAGCAGATCTGTGGTGAAGCACAGGACTGACCTGTGGCTATGTTCCAAGGCAAGAGGTGGCTGTGGATCCAGCAAAGATTGGGCCTGATTACAGCTTGCATCTATGTAGCACTAAGCCAGTCAGAATTAGGAGATCTGTGCTTTGGTGTGAGGCTGATCTGCTATATTCCAGGGAAAGGCAGTCACTCCTCTAGGATATCCAGCTCAGATTTATCTGTCCATAGTCTATGTACAACTCAGGAAGCAGGAATAGAAATGAGCAGTAACCATGTGGCATTGATCTTGGAGTGAGGTTATAGATATAACCCCTATGCTGTCTGAGGACTATAGCTATGTGACCCAGGCCAAGAGCTCAGATCTAGGGGAAGTCTGTTGTTCTGTCACTCTGAACTTGCAGAGTTTTCTAGCTAGCTGACAGGAATTGGGGCCATTAGCAGTCTACTGGATTTCTAATGAGGGGTTTTATCATACAGACTTAAAATGGGGTCAGGAGCTTGAAAAGCTCAGACCAAGGGAGTAGTTACACTTCATACTGGATCAGAGAACTCAGGGATTGTTTAAAGTTTGCCCGTCTCTAGCCTGAGCTGCTCCTGAGATCTTTGAAAAACACAGCACTAAATTTCTAAAGAAAATAATAGCAGCATTCCAAAGAATACAAAACAGGGTCTAAAAAGCCTCTGACATTCCCTCCAAAAGTGTGCAGAATACAGATCTAATACAAAGCCTCATTTTAGGAATTGAGGCTTGAATAATGAGAGAGAGAGATAAAGAGAGAGAGAGACAGAGAGAGAGAGACAGAGAGAGAGAGAGAGAGACAGAGAGAGAGAGAGAGAGAGAGAGAGAGAGAGAGAGAGAGAGAGAGAATCCTATGATGAAATGATGAAGAGCTATTATGATACCAGGAATGCCCAAGATTCAAACTCAGAAGAAAGTACCTTCAATATATCAACAAGAAATGCCTCAAGAAAAACACAGTTCAGTCACAAGGTCAACTGGAATTCATGGAGGAAAGAAGCAAGATTTTTCAAAAATATATATTATAAATTGGGTAAAGAGCAAGAATTGGAAAGAATTGAAAATGAAATGGGAATTACGGAGGAAAGTCTTAGAAAAAGAATTAATAGCTTAATACCAGAGGTACAAAACCTTACCCAACAGATTTCCTTTCTAAAAATTAGAATGGACCAAATGGAAATTAATGACTCCATAAGACACAAAAAGTTATTAAAACAAAGATAAAAGACTAAAAAACAAGAAATTGTAATGTATCATATATATATAAACAACTAAGCCAGAAAAGAGGTCAAGGGGGGATAATTTTAGAATCACTGGATAACCTGAAAGTCATTGCCAGAAAAAAGATCTATACTTCAAGAAATCATGAGAGAAAATGACACTGATCTATTATAATCAGTGGGCAAAGTGAAAATAGAAAGAATTCACCATTCACTCCATGATAGAAACCCCCAATTTAGAATCTCCAGAAATGTCATAGCCAAAATCCAGAGCTTTCAAGACAAAGAAAATATTGTGAATATCCAGAAAGAAAGAATTCATATATCAAGGAGCCACAGTCAAGAACATAGAAGATTTAATAGCTGCTATAATAAAAGGAATGGAAAGCTTGGAATATGATGTCCCAAAAGGCAAAAGATATAGGTGTATGACCAAGAATATTTTACCCAGCAAAACTGAGTATGATTTTATATGGTAAAAAAATGGATGAAATGAAAGCATTCCTGATGAAAAGACCAGAACTACACGGAAACTTTGAAATATAAGGGAAACATAAAAAGGTAAATATTGTTAGTCATTTTTTTCAGTCATGTCTAAACTCTTTGTGACCTGATTTAGGGTTTTCTTGGCAAAGATACTGAACTGGTTTGCCATTTCCTTATCCAACTCATTTTTATAGATGAGGAGACTGAGGCAAACAGGATTAAATGAATTGCCCAGAGTCACACTCCTAATAAGTGTTTGAGGCCAGATCTGAACTCAGGAAGATGAGTCTCCCTGATTCCTAGCTTAGTTCTCTATCCACTGCATCACCTAGCTGTCCCCAAATAAGGTAAATACAAGGGAGCAATGAGATAGGACTATGTAAGAATGAAATGTTTATATTCTAATAGGGGAAACTGATATGAGTGTGCCCCCCCAAAAAAAACTTTTAATTTTATCAGGGGCTATAGAGGGATATAAAATTTTTATTATGTTCTGATGGTCTTAAAAGAGATAGTGCAGGGCAACTAGGCAGCACAGTGGATAGAGTACCAGACCTGAAGTCAGGAAGACTTATCTTCTTGAGTTCAAATCTAGCCCCAAACATTTATTAGCTGTGAGATTCTGGGCAAGTTACTTAACCACGTTTGCCCTAGTTCCTCATTTGTAAAATAATCTGGAGAAGGAAATGTCAAATCATTCTAGCATCTTTGCCAAGAAAGCCCCAAATAGGGTCATAAAGAGTTGGACATCACTGAACAGTAAATTAAACATTGAAAGCACAATTTATCTCAATACTACATAAACTGTTTATAAAAATGAGGAAAAAAGAGGTACTACTAAATTCCTTCTCTGATACAAAAATGCTCTTGAAACCCAAACCAGGGAGAGCCAGAAGAATGTAAATTATAGATCAATATCTCTAATGGACATTGATGCAAAAAAAATTTAAATAAAATGTTAGCAAAGAAAGTACAGCAATGTATCACAAAGAATATATTGCTATGACCAGGTTGGATTTATACCAGAAATACAGGGTTGGTTCAATAATATGAAAATTCTAAGCATAATACACCATATTAATAATAAGAAAAAAATAATGTGATTATGTCAATAAATGTAGTTTTTGCCAAAATATTCCAGTTTCTATTAGAAATGTAGAAATAAATGAATCTTTCTTTAATATGATAAGCTGCATTTTATTTAAAACCAAGAACCAGAAATATATGTAATGGGGTTAAATTTGAGGCCTTTCTAGTAAGATCAGGGGTAAAACAACAATGGACATTATCACTACTATTTGATGTAGTGTTAGAAATGCTGGCCATAATTAGAAGGACAAAAAGGAAATAAATATGGGGGAAAAGGATACAAAATTATTTTGTTTTGCAAACAATTGGATGATTGACTTAGAAAACCCTGGATAGTTGACTAAAATTTAATTTAAACAATAAGTTCATTGTAGGATATAAGGTAAATACATATAAATCATCAGCACCTTTGTAAATTACTAATAAAACTTAACAGAAAGTGATAGAAATTCCTCTTAAAATAACTACAGAAAGTTCATGGTTCAATTTTTTTTTTAATATTAGGTTTTTTTGTTTTTGTTTTTGCAAGGCAATCAGGGCTATGTGACTTGCCCAGAGTCACACAGCTAGTAAATGTTAAGTGTCTGAGGCTGGACTTGCACTCAGGTCCTCCTGACTCCAGGGCCAGTGCTCTAACCACTGCACAATCTAGCTGCCCCCAGGTCCAATTCTCTATCCACTGCATCACCTTAGTTGTCTCATTTTAATTCCACTTTTTCAAAAGGACTAGAAATTAAGTGATTTGCTTAAATTTATACAGTCAGTATGTGACAGGGCCAGGATTTGAACTCTTTTTCTCCCCCCTACATTCTGTACAAAGGTTCCAGGGAACATCTGGGTCTGGAATTTTCTCTAAGCTTTAATGGCATAGAAAGTAGAAGACCAGAATGAATTCCAACCCCTGCGTCTAGCAGCAGAGTCAGCAGCTGGTGCCCTAGACTTGATTATGAAATCCACATTTGTGGAACATCGTTGTTGAGATACAGCTTGTAGTTAGGATTATTATATTTTTTGGAGCAGCTTTGTTTCGTGACCTTCCAACTATGCACAACACATTCCTTTAGTCTGAGATCGTTTATTTTAAGTATTTCACAGGATTCTGGTTTTCAGTGTGTACTTCACAGAGTAAAACAATTTGGCTTGGGCTTTGGCCGCAATGTGAAATACTTTATAGGGCTGATGCAGCAAAAAAATACCGCAAACAGATTTGTGTGGGGTCTTTTCCTTGCCTTGTACAGATCTGTTAGATCTGGATAAAACTCACCTAACAAATAAAACAAGTGACTAAGTTAGCTAGTTATGCTTTGTCATAGGAGCTATTCCCTGTCCACTTTCCCCCGCCCCTCTCCCCAAGCCTACTTTAAGGCATATAAAAAGACATAGACTCAGTAGTCCTGCTTGTCAACCTCAGACTACCAGAAATACCAGAGCCAAGATGGCAGAGGAAAGGCAGGGACTCACCTGAGCTCTCCCAAATCCCCTGCCAAACAACTTTAAATAACACCTCAAAACAAATTCTGGAGTGACAGAACCAACAAAAGGACAGGGTGAAACAGTTTTCCAACCCAAGAGAATCTAGAATATCAGCTGGAAAGTCTGTTGCATTGAGCAGAGTGTAATCCAGTGCAGGTTGCACAGTGTAGGCTGAGTCCCAGCAAATGGTATCTGGCCTTGGGGTAACTGAATCAGTGGTAGCAGTAGTGGCTTCTGCACTCAGATAGTAAGGGAGTCAAACAACTGGTCAGAAGGAGAGTAAAGGGATCCCTTTTCTGGCACTGGGGACAGGACTCTATTGCATTACCCATACATGGATCTGGGTTGCAGTTCCAGGGTGAAGAGAAGCACTAGTAAACCAGAGCTTATGGCCATGAAAACATGGGGACCCTTATCACAGTTCCAGGGTGGAAAAAAGCACATATGCATTCACAGTCCAGAGAACAGTCCAGGAGAGTAGTGACCATACCTTTCCTTAGATCATACCACCTTGGATGAACTGAAAACTTCTAGCCCCCTAGAGCTAACTCTGAGAGCAACAACAAGAAAAGCCTGAACCTTGGGACAGTGCTCCCTCCACCCCAGAAGCAGAGAGCCTCACTTTAACATGGAGTTAATAAGTAAAAAAATTGGCTGGAAAAATGAGCAAACAACAAAAAAGAACCTGATGACAAGGAAGATCAAAACACAAACTCAGAAGAGGGCAACAAAAAACTGCTATATCTGAATTCTCAGAGAAATATGTGAAAAGGTCTTAGGCCCCAAAAGAATTCCTGGAAGAGTTCAAAAGGGATTTCAAAAATGAAATAAGAGAGGCAGAGGAAAAATTAGGAAAAGAAATGAGAGTGATTCAAGGAAATCATGAAAAAGGAGTCAACAGCTTGGTAAAGGAGGCACAAAAGATACGGAAGAAAATAACTTTAAAAAATAGACCAAATGGTAAAAGAGGCACAAAAATCCCCTGAAGAGGGGTGGCTAGGTGGTGCAGTGAATAGATCACTGACCCTTGAGTCAGGAGGACCTGAGTTCAAATCCGGCCTCCAACACTTAACTCTTACTGGCCATGTGACGTTGGGCAAGTCACTTAACCCCAATTACCTTGCCTTGCCCCCTCCAAGAAGTGCAAAAAAAAAAATCCACTGAAGAAAATAACTCCTTAAAAAAGTGGAAAAGGAGGCACAAAAGCTCACTGAAGAAAATAATTCCTTAAAAATTAGAAGTGAAGGGGCGGCTAGGTGGCGCAGTGAATAGAGCGCCGGCCCTGGAATCAGAAGGACCTGAGTTCGGAGCCGGCCTCAGACACTTAATCCATACAAACAAAAACCTGGCCGTGTAACCTTGGGCAAGTTACTTAACCCCAATTGCCCTAAAGGGGCGGCTAGGTGGCGCAGTGAGTAAGAGCGTCGGCCTCGGAGTTTGGATGACCCGAGATCAGATTCGGCCTCAGAAAATGAGCACCCACGCATAAATAATGACTAGCCGTGTAACCTTGAGCAAGTTACTTAACCCCAATTGCTTTAAAAAAAAAAAATTAGAAGTGAGCAAGTGGAAACTAATTATTCCATGAGATTCAAATAGCAAACAAAATCAAAAGAATGAAAAAAAAATAGAAGAAAATGTAAAATATCCCATTGGAAAAACAAATAACCTGGAAAATAGATCCAGGAGAGATAATTTAAGAATTATTGGACTTATTACCTGAAAGTCATGATTTTAAAAAAGCCTAGACATCATCTTTCAAGTAATTACCAAAGAAAACTGCCCTGATATTCTAGATCTAGAGGATAAAATAGAAATGGAAAAAATTCACCAGTAACCTCCTGAAAGAGATCCCAAAATGAAAACTCCTAGGAATCCAAAGATCTCAGGTTAAAGAAAAAATACTTCAAATAGCCAGGGGGAAAAGCAATTCAAATATTATGGCACCACAGTCAGGACAGAACAAGATTTAGCAACTTCTACATTAAAGAATCAGAGGGCTTAGAATATGATATTCTGGTGGGCAAAGGAGCTAGGATTACGACCAAGAATCACCTACACAGCAAAGCTGAGTATAATTCTTCAGGAGAAAAAAAATGGACATTCAATGAAATAAAGGACTTTCAAGCATTCCTGATGAAAAGACCAGAGCTGAATAGAAAACTTGACTTTCAAATACAAGAATCAAGAGAAACATAAAAAGGTAAACAGGAAAGAGAAATAAGGAATGTATAAGGTTAAACTATATTTCTTCATGGGAAGGTGATACTCCTAAAAACTTTCTCATTATTAGGGCAGTTAAAAAGAATAAATGTAGAGAAAGGACATGGGTGTGAGTTGAATATGATGGAATGATAGCAAAAATATTAAGGGGTGAGAAAGAGAAATGCACTGGGAGAAGGGGAAAGGGAGTGGTAGAATGGGGTAAATTATCTGATATAAAAGAGTCCCCAAAGAACTTTTACAGTGGAGGGGAAGATGGGGGAGCTGGGAGAGTGCTTGAAACTTACTCTCATTGGAATTGACTCAAAGAGGGAATAACATACACACTCAGTTAAGTATAGGGATCTATCTTACCCTGCAGGAAGGTAGGAGAGGAAGGGGATAAGAGAAGGGGGGGCTGATAGAAGAGAAGGCAGAAGCAAAACACTTTTGAGCACAGAGTGAAAAGAGAGAGGAGTATGATAAACAGGGGAGAAAATGGGATAGAGGGAAATACACAATAATAATTGTGAAAAAATGTTTATAGCAAATTTCTCTAATAAAGGCCTTATCTCAAATATATAGAGAATTGAGGCAAATTTCTGAAAATAAGAGTCATTCACCAATTGACAAATGGTTGATCAAATGATACAAAAAGCGGCTGTATATAAACTATAAACATTTTTGTACATGTGTACAAATTTTGTACATTTCTAATAATCTCTCTGGAATACAGACCTAGTAGTGGTATTGCTGGGTCAAAGGTGATGTATATTTTGATTGCCCTTTGGGAATAGTTCCAAATTGTATAGCAGCTCTTACTTGGTGGTGGCAAGGAATTAGAAATTGAAAGGATGCCTTCAACTGGGGAATAGTTGAGTGAGTTGTGGTATATGATTGTGATCGAATGCTATTGCACTATAAGAAATTATGAGCAGGATACTCCCTAAAACCTGGAAAGACTTATGTAAACTGATGCAAAATGAAATGAGCAGAGCCAGAACATTTTACACAGTAACAGCAATATTGTACAATGATCAGCTTGTGAATGACCTAGCTATTCTCAGCAATACAATGATCCAAGACAAGTCCAAAGGACTTATGATGAAAAAATGCTATCCATCTCCAGATGGAATCTGGTTCAAATCAAAGCATACTTTTGTACTACTTTATTTTTGTTGGGGTTTTTTTTTGGTCTACGTTTTTTTTTTTGCAATATGACTAATATGGAAATATGTTTTGCATTATTGTACATGTATAACCTATATCAAATTCTCAATGAATGGGGAGGGGTAAAAGGGAGGGAAATAATTTGGAATTCAAAACTTAAAAAAAACGAATGTTAGGGGCGGCTAGGTGGCGCAGTGAGTAGAGCATCGGCCCTGGAGTCAGAAGGACCTGAGTTCGGATCCGACCTCAGACACTTAATGCAAACACAAACAAAAAAAACCTAGCCATGTGACCTTGGGCAAGTTACTTAACCCCAATTGCCCTCCAAAAGGCAAAACAAAACAAAACAAAAAAACCAAATGTTAAAAATTGTTGTTACATGTAATTGGAGGTAAAATAAAATATTAAATAAATATTTTTAAAAGAAAAAAGAGACAGTAAAGAGATGTCCTACTCTAGGCCACCTAGTTAATTTTCCTATATGGAATTATATTTGGTCAAATTTGTGGATTGGTCATTCCAGCATAAACCTAAATCTAAGAAATCACCATTTCTTAGCCTTTAGTGGATAAATAGAGAAAAGCAGCATAATTTAGAAACAGAAAATTAAATATTTTATTATGTTTTAAGCATCAAGTCTAATTTGACCTTATCAGTTACCTAAATTATTCCCAATTATCCCTAGTGGCATTTGGGTGTCAGAGTGGGTAGAGAGCTGAGCCTGGAGTCAGGAAGACCTCAGTTTAAATTTGACCCCAGACATTTACTAGGCATATGATCCTGAGCAAATCACTTAACTTCTGTTTGCCTTAGTTTACTCAACTGTAAAATGGGGAAAATAACATCACCTACCTTCCAGGGTTTTTGTGAGGATTAAATGAAATTATATACATATCTATCTATCTATCTATCCATCCATCTGTCTATTGATCTATCTTTGTTAGCGCAGTGCCTGACACATAGTAGGTGGTTAATAAATGCTTGTTCCCTTATCTGCTATTACCTTGTTTCCACCTCTTCAAAGAAGGTGCATTTTTCCAGTGGAAAATTTTAAGACACTTAATACACTCTCACTAAGAGTTACTTCCACAAATGGTTGTCAGGATTGAATCTGAACTCACCCTAGAAGCTTTTGCAATAGTCCAGGTAAGAGATGATGTAGGCTTGCAAAAGGGGAAATGTCTATGTGACTGGAGAGGAGGAGAGATATAAGAGAGTTATAAAAGGAGGAAGGTTAAGATTTGGCAACAAATTGGAGGTGTGGGGTGACTGTGAGTTAGAAGTTAAGAATGTCACTGAAATTTCAATTACCTGGAACAAGTCATCTCACTTATTCATTTCAATTTCCTTTTCTGTTAAATGGGGATAATAATATTTGTGGTACTTATTTTCCAAGGTCCTTGTGAAGAACAGATGCTAGGATTACTAGAAAGCACTTTATAAATAGTAAACACTATATGAATGCAAATTGTTATGATTATTTTATTAGAAATTAAATGACCTTTCACTTTCTCTATGTGGATAATTTCTCTTCTATAGGTCACAGTCTCTCAATGATTTAGAACATAGTTGAATGAATTACTATGGATAAAGAATTCATCACCTGGCAACCAGCCTTCTAGTGATAAGTCTCTAAGAACCTAGCCATGCTGGTTTGGGGATAATACACAGTCTATCACTGAGCACATTCTTGAAAATTTTCTTGCATGCTCAGACCTACTGTAGCTTTTTTTCTAATTCCTTTGTAAATATCTCTCATGCCATAAGGTTGCAACAGAGGAGGGCTTTGGTAGAAGAGGAAATCCGGGGCTAATGAAGGATTGTTAGGTTTGAAGCCCGAGAACCTAGGTTCAAATCTTCCCTCTACTCCTTAGTACCTATGTCACATAGCCAAATTACTTACCTCTCAGGGCCTAAGTTCCTCCATCTATAAAACCAGGGGGTTGAATTAGGTGATATCTAAAGTCACTCCTTCCAGCTCTAAAGCTGTGATATTATTATTGACATTATTATATCATGAACAGCAATAATAAAAGTGATATAAGAAGGACAGTTGTGTGGCCTGGTGGCTAAAGGCCAGCCTTGGAGTCAGGAAGTCTTAGCTTAGAACCTTGCCTCTGATCCCACTAGCTGAGTGGTCATGAGCAAATTTCTTAATTTTTTAATGTGAAAATTTTTATATTTTATTTTTTCAAATTACATGTAGAAACAATTAACTTTTCATGTTTTAAGATTCTGAGTTTCCAGTTCTCTCACTCTCTATCTTCCCTACTCCCTCCCTGAGGCAGCAAGTAGTTAGATATAAATTATACATGTGCAGTCATACAAAACATATTTTGATATCACCGATGTTGCAAAAGAAAATTGATCACACACACACACACACATACACACACACACGAAAAATTAGGCAAAAAACAAGTATGCTTTGATCTGCATTCAGACTACATTGATTCTTTCTCTGGAGATGGATGGCATCTTCCAGCATAAATTCTTCAGAATTAAATCATTGTATTGTTGAGAATAGCTAAGTCATTCACAGTTGATCGTTTTACCATATTGCTGTTACTATACAATGTTCTGCTGGTTCTGCTCACTTCACTTTACTTTAGTTCACATAAGTCTTCCCAGAATTTTCTGAAATCATCTTGCTCATCATTTCTTATACCACAGTAGTATTCCATCACAATCATACCTCAGCTTCTTCAGCCATTCTCCAATTGATGGGTATCCCCTCAATTTCCAGTTCTTTGGAGGCAACTAGGTAATACAATGGATAGAGCACTGACTCTGGAGTCAGGAGGACTCAAATTTAAATCTGTCCCCAGATAACTTACTAAGCTGTGTGTCCCTGGGCAAGTTAGTTAACCCCAATTGCACCCCCCACCACCACCACCTTAAAAAAATTCCAATTCTTTGCCTGGCAAAGTTGCAGGGCAACTTTCTTAAACTCTGCCTAATGCAGGGAAAGCTTTAAGACTATAAATTTCAGATGAACTGCAGATTTTCATTGGTAAAGAGATTCTATACTAGTCAGTTATTACTTACACTTATACAACCACAGGACGGGACAAAGAAAATGAAATCGAAATTCTTATCTCTTCTAGATATTGATGAATGTTCAGAGCAGCCAAGAGCCTGTGGAAGCAATGCCATCTGCAATAATCACCCAGGAACCTTCCGCTGCGAGTGCATTGAGGGCTACCAGTTTTCTGATGAAGGCGTGTGTGTGGGTAAGTCATCAGTGAAAGATTTTTAAAATCTCGTGTATTCTCTTTCTTTTATGATTTCTGTGCTGTTTTGAGATTAGCAAAGTCTTTGTAATGTCATTGAGGGAAGTGGGCTGGGTGCTGGGTTTTTGTTAGGTATTTAATTACGGTTTTTAGATGGTGATGATGAAGGGGAGAGACATGGAGGAGAGCTCAGATTGGTTCAAGATTGTACTTTATTCCTATGGGTATACTTCCTCTCACTGGTTCAAAGATGATTGGAGCTCTCCAGGTCTAAAGAGGCAAAAGTGCTGGACATGACATCTGTGCTCAGCACTTCTTCCCAAATTTAAAACAGCTCAGCCTTTTGTGCTGTCCATGAACCATTTCTTTGTCCTTTCCCCACTGTTTAGCAAACTCAGATATGCATTATGTTTGTTCTGTCTTGGAGCACTGGATGAGGCTTTGCAGAGGTCCCGAGGTGAGATGGTTTCACGGGGGCGAGAAGGAACAAGCAGTTCTCATTTTGAACAAGACCCAAACATCTGTGCTTCTAGGCCCTTCCCTTCCCTCTGCTCTGTATTCTTTCAGAAAGTTGATCTTTTTAGCCCTGATGAATTTTATTTTTGCATTTAAAAATTGATTTATTTTTCCTGATTTCTTCCTCCCCACAGTTCAGTTAAACTTAACCATAAATGGGTGAGAAAATTCCCTTTCTGTGATGATACTTTGTTCTGTATATTAGGTATATGGTGTGGCCAGGCTGACACCATATATAGGCAAGACCTCAAATGCCTCAGTCTAATTTCTGGATCTGATCCTATCTTTGATTCATTTAAGACACTTAGGACTGTGCTTAGTTTCTTCTAGTATAATAACATAATAGTATAATATAAAAATACATTTAATAATAAAATAGAATAATAACTACATTAGCAACTTGCATTTAAATAGCACTTTTAAGTTTTGTGGGATGTTTTGCTTTCATTATCTTATTTGATCCTCTTAATGTCTCTGTGAGTTATCCCTCTATTATAGATAAGAAACGTGAGGTTTAGAAAGGGTTAAAATGATTTCCAGGGTCTTGAGTTAAGTGACTTTCCCAGGGTCATGCAGCTGGTGAGAGTCTCAAAGTAGAATCAAAACCCATATCTTTCCTGAGTATAAGCCCAACATTGCATCTACTGCACCACATATCATAAAGAAAGATCAGTGCCGTGATCTTGTAATAATTTAGGTGCACTAAAAGAGAAAATAAAACCAAACAATGAAAAGAAAAAGATCAAGTAGTTTGCTTCAATCAGGATTCAAACTCAGTTCTTTCTAGTTCTTTCTCTGGATGTAGGCATCTCTCTCCTTCATGAGTCTTTCGAGATTGACTTATATCACTGCATTGCTGAGAAGAGTCCAGTCTGTCATAGTTGGTCATCACACATATGTTGTGTCTGTGATTGTATACAAATTTCTCCTGGTTCTACTCTTCTCACTCAGCATCAGTTTGTATAAGCCTCTCCAGGTAAATATGAAGTTCATCTGTTCCTCGTTTCTTATAGCGCAATAGTATTCCATTACATGCATATACCACAACTTGTTCAGCCATTCCCCAATTGATGGGCTCCCCCTTAATTTCCAATTCTTTGCAACCACAAAAAGAGCTGCTATAAATGGAAATAGCTACTTTTGAGTGTTGTCTTACTTTGAATTTTCTATCAGTTTCCCCTTTTCTCTATTCACTGATGGCAAAGCTCAGAACTGTTATGGTTCATTTGGAAGTATCAGTTGCATAATGTGATTGGAGAGAGGGGGGGTAGGAATTAAGCCAACTTTAACTACAATGGGGATGGAGTAGGCGAAAGTTTATCTCTTGTGTTCCCCACCCTATTCTCTTGCAACATCAGCACCTACATCCTCTCATTCTTTGACCCTAAAAAAGTTTCGGTAAGTAAAGATTCGTGTTTGAAGTGACCATTCTTTCTATCCAAATAAAAGGCCTACTCCCTCCCCTCCCCAAAAAAAGTTATATGTGATTTTACTTTCAACATTTTAACTTATTAGGGTATATGGTACATATACTCCTAATTAATTTCATTTCCACATTTTGAAAAGTAGGCTTATTTTTTCTTTATTCCCCCTCCCTCTTTAGTGATTGTCATCCTTCATAATCCCTTCTTTTTCTTGCTTCTTCTCTTTCTTACTCTCCTATTTTGGCTCCTTCCTCTTTTCTCTCTTTTCACCCTCTTTCTAGCCCCTTGCTTTTTTTAGTACTCCTACTATCTTCTCTCTCAGATCCCTTCCTTTTATTTCTCAATTTTTTTCTTCTCCATATTTCCCATGCCCCTAACCTGAGGGGAAAGAGAGGAGAGAGAAAGAAATGGTGGAATCTCAGGGGGAAATAGGAAGTTCATTCAACAGCTATTTTTTAGAATGTTCATTGTGTTCAGAGAACTGTGTTAGATTCTGGTATATTTAATACGTAGTCCCTGCCATCATGGAGGGTTACAGGTTAACAGAATTTGGCTTAGATTCCCCCAAGTTAGAATATATTCCTTTTTCAAGACTTTTCATAGAAACGCTAAGAAAGAGAAAAGTCGGAGAGGCTAGGTGGCACAGTGAATAGAGCACCAGCCCTGGAGTCAGGAGGACCTGAGTTCAAATCTGGCCTTGGACACAACACAAAAACTAGCCTGTGACCTTGGCCAAGTCACTTAACCCCAATTGCCCTCCAAAAAAAAGAAAGAGAAAAGTCAAGCCTTTGAAAGTATGTGTATTGTGTTGAGCTTTGGGCACAACAATTTAAGAAGGATGTTGAGAAGCTGTAAAGTATCTGTAGGAGGTTTCACCTCTATAGGAAGGGAACAGTCGTGAGTCTTTATCATATGAAAATCAGTTGATGGAACTAGGAATATTTGGTCTGGAGAAAAGAAGGGGGAAGGATAGTTCTTTTCAAGTATTTGATGGTCTGTCATGTGGAAGAGGTCTTACACTTGTTCTATTTGGCCAAAGAGAACCAAGGGCAATGAGCAGAGGTTACAGAGAGGCTTGATTAATTCAGGCTTCATGTCAGAAAATCTTCTACAAATGAACACTATCCAAAAGTACAATGGGCTGCCCAGAGAGGTGTTAACTTCCTTCTCTTTGGAGGTCTTCAGCAGAAGCTGGGCTTGTTACTCACTGGGCATGTTATAGTAGGGATTTCTTCCAATAATGGGTTGGGCTAGATGGCCACAGAGTTCTCTTCTAATTCTCAAACTTTGGTATTCCATGAAGATATTTTTCAAGCCCTGCCTCTGCCACATGCCAGCTTTACCCATATTTGTCTGGCCTATCTACTTTAGATTGTAGAGAAGCAACCATATTTGTCTCCATTCCATGTCTGATCATTATCCAATGACCATTTCACTGGATGCTTCCTTGACTGTAAAAATTTCAATCTTTCTATCCTCTTAGAGTTGGCCCACACAATAGTCACTGTCTATGTCTATGTATGAGAGGCCAGTTGACAGAATGAATAGAGAGCTAGCTTTGGCATCCGGAAGAACTAGGTTCATGGGTCAATTTTGACAAAAACTGGTTGCATAACCCTAAGCAAATCACTTACCCTCTAAATTGCAGAGAAGATGCTGACCTCCATTGGTACAGGTAGTTTCTCCACAAGGAGCTTCCTGTGTCAATGAAATCACACCTCTGGTCCTAAATCCCTGAATATGTGTGCTTATTTTACCTAAGCACTCCCCCTCCCCAGTTCTTCTCTTTATTTTCATCTGCAAGCAAAGGATGAAATTAGTGATCATGATGAAATGATGAGTAGGGAGGAGGAAATAAGGAAAGGCCAGAGCCATCCCTCTAAGACTGACTAGATAAAGTCCTTTTGGCTAGAGTACTATTAGCTAGGTGGTGTGGTAGAGAGTGCTGGACCTGAAATCAGGAAGAATTGAGTTCAAATACCTCCTCAGACACTTACCAGCTGTGTGCCCCTGGCCAAGTCACTTAATCTGTATTTGCTTCCATTTTTTTCAACGTAAAATAGAGTACCTATCTGGCAGGTTTGTTGCATGGATCAAATGAGGTAATATTTGTTAAACACTTAGCACAGTGCCTGCCAACTTGTAGGCATTATATAAATGCTCATTCCTTTCTCCTCCATGTGCCTTTTCAATTCTTCTGGGGCCTAATATCTTTAATATCCTAATATCTCTAATATCCCTACTATCTCTAATCATCATGATCTATATCTTGTAACTGAACCCAGATGGAACCAGAAGAGAAAGTGAGGCTGGTGATTTTGCACAGCCCTCCCTCACTTAAATCCAATCCACTTGCAAGTCATGACATCACCTTTCTAAGGCCATGGTCCCCTTCAAGAACAAAGCACACACAACAACCCTTTTCAACTAGGACTCCTAACCCTTTTTCCTTTGTAGACTCTCTACATTGGCAAAGCTGATTAGTGATAGATTTATTTTAGAGGAGGAACCTGAACCAAATTCCTGACCATCCCTAGGAATTTGAAAGCCTGTAAATTTGGGGGCTAGAAGAAAAGCAGGCCCATTGTGGCTACAATAAATGTATTCTTCTAGATCCCATGGAAATAGGTCACATTCTCGCTTTGAAGGCTGAAGCTGCTGAACATTTTAGGTTGGCTTTTGGTTCCCAAATTCTTTGGTAATTCCCTTGTTTGGCAAAGGACTTTGATCTAAGTGTCCATTTGTTTAAGTCCTATAATGCTCCCAAAGAAAGGGAAGTATATCTAATCTTTGTTTATCTTGCTTCAAGTGGCTTGGCCCTGTTCATTGAAGAGGAGGATTAAGAGTCCTGCTTTAGGAGTCACAGAAAAAGTTTTGGGACTAGTCCTAAAGTTTTCTTTTTCTTTTTTCTTTTCAGGTCTGCATTCTCTTTCCTAGCTCCCCTACCACTTCCACACACATACATTGAGAAAATAAGAAGAAAAAATATATAAACATGTATAGTTAGGCAAAACAAATTCCCCCATTAGCCGTATTTTAAAAAATTCTTCCATTTGCACTCTGAGTTCATCACCTCTCTTTCTGGAGGTGGATAGCATGTTTCATCATGAGCCTTCTGGAATTGTGATTGCTCATTGTGTTAATTGGAGTTTCTAAGTCTTTCAAAATTGTCTTTATAATATTGTATAAATCATTCTCCTGCTTCTGCTTACTTCATGTTGTATCAGTTCATACAAGTCTTCCCAAGTTTTTCTGAAATGATCACTTTCATCATTTCTTACAGCACAATAGTTAGCCCAAACTTTTCATATCATTTTCTTTATTCCACATCTTACCCCGGTCCTATGTTTTATGGAATGGTAATGGGGACCACAGAGGCCAAATGATATTTTCAGAGTTGCGTTGTGCCTGGAGCTGCAAGACATCCCAGAAATCTGAGCTGAGGGCCCTTTGTTTTCATCTTTAAACCACATTCCTATTTTTATGTCAAAGCTAAAAGATAGCCTATAATTTAATGCCTCCTTATCACTGGATAATAGATTTAGAGGTGAAAGGGACTCTAGAAGCTGTCTAATACAACATCCTCTTTTACAAATGAGGAAGCTGAGACCTGGAAACTTGGATTTTATCCAAATTTTACAAGTAGTAAGTGGCAGAATTGATTGGATTTTGAGCCCAATTTGAGCCGAAGCCCTCTTACTTCAGATCCAGAAAGCTCTCTCCATTAACTCTTCTGGTTCTGATTTAAATCTATTGCTTCTTCTGAACTTCCTCCTTTCTCCATCTTTCCTGAGCTCCAGCAAGGGAAGCATGGGCAGTTAAATGGCACAACAGATACAACTTTAGGCCTGGGCTCAAGAAGACCCAAGTTCAAACTTGGTCTCAAACACTTACTAGCTCTGCAATTCTAGGAAAAGCATTTAACCTTTTGTCTTTTTCAGCTTCCTCATCTGTAAAAGGGATAATAATAGCGTCACCTCCTGAGTTGCTTATGAAGATAAAATGAGATCATATGTGTAAAGTGTCTTGCAAACCTCAATAATATAAATGCCATTACTATTATTATTATATTTCTTTCTCCATGTAAGCACCCCACATAATTTCCTTTGGTGACTTTTGAATGAACCTTGACAGTAGAGACCCCATCTGCTGTATATGGGCTAGAAAATGTCATTATAGATTCTTTTTTTTTTAAAGCAATGGGGTTAAGTAACTTGCTCAAGGTTACACAGCCAGTCATTATTTATGTGTGGGTGCTCATTTTCTGAGGCCCGGACCAATCCCGGGTCATCCTGACTTCCGGGGCCGGCACTCTTACTCACTGCGCCACCTAGCTGCCCCATAGAGTCTTCTTAAACTCTTGACATTGACTTGACCATCTTTAGCAAATGAGTAACCATAGGAAATGGAGTTCTTTATTATTTAAATGGAAATTTTATTTAGAAACCTGTAAATCTGTCTTGTAGCTATTATTGATGATCGCCCTATCAACCACTGTGCAACTGGCCTCCACAACTGTGACATCCCCCAGCGGGCACAATGTGTGTATACTGGAGGCTCCTCCTACCAATGTTCCTGTTTGCCCGGCTTCTTAGGAGATGGGCACGCCTGCCAAGGTACATGAAGCTTCTTTTTTTCCTTTAATTGGGCCATAAAAGTAAATACAAAGCAATGTATTTTAGCCTATGTTGCTGTGAGAAAGTTCTGTGATGACAGTGAGTTTGCTACCTACCCTGACAACCTTTTATAAGGTCAAAAGCAGTTATTATTTTAAGTATATAGGATGAGAAATTTATGTGTTCTATTTATTTGCCCCCTTGAGTATAACAGCTGAGAATCTATCTATCCTCATGTAAATTAGTATTTGGATCTCGAATGCCACCTAAATGAGTGGATACATAACAATTGTGTTATCTTTTTTATAGCTGTTGTTTTTGAAGTAGAAGTGCAAGATAAAATTGAAAATTTAAATGAATGGAAGCTAGGATTTTCAAGGATGACACCCAGACTCAGGGTCCCTTTAAGGCCTATGCTTCTATATTTTGCCTTAACCTAAAACCTTTAAGGATTCCTTTAAAGGTTACCTTCAGTAAAATATGGTATATGAGCTTAGTGCTCTAAGTCTCTTGATATACGTCAAGTGCACTTGTCCAATAAATTGATTGCTTAAAATTGATTCCATGATGCATTCAGATCTGAACTTTTTTTTGCCGCAGATTCTGTTTATCTGTTTTGCTTTGTTACACAAAAGGTTTAAATTTAAAGGAAGTATACTAGGAAATGACTAAGGCAAAAAAAGCAAAAGAAAAATCAATAATAATTCTAACACATAAGCACAGTGAATTAATGGATTTAGAAGATCATTTCAGAGATACTTTATCTTCATTTCTAAATTGGTCTCCAATTATAAGTGGTCTCAAACAGCTGCAATTTCTTATTCCTTGAGCCTCTTTGTTAAGCAGCTATTGATTAGTAAATAAGCATTTAGATTCACTGTGGAAGTGTAATAATTAAAGGATTCCTTTTATAAAGTGAAAAATCTATGAGACCAAAAAAAAAAGTGGTCTTCCCGTTTCCCATTCATTCTTTTTGTAAGTTGGGTTTAGCAACTTCCTTGAAGAAAGTCGTCTTTGTTTATACTTGAAATATAGTTCTGTTAGGAGATCAGAGAGATGTTATATGTCTAGAATTAAGGTAGTGAGTTCTAGAACCTGCTCAAGAACTATTTCCCCTTCACTGTAATGAATGATTTCACTTAGGCTTCATTGCTAAGGCAGTGGGTTGGGGGTTGGGGGTGGAAAAAAAAACAGAACAAATATTTGTTAATGATTATATGCCAGGCACAACGCTAAGCACTTTATAAATATTGCCTCATTTGAACTTTACAGCATTCTGGGAGGTAGGTGCTATTATTATCCCCATTTGATGAGGAAGCTGAGGCCAACAGAGGTTAAGTGGCTTACCCAGGGTCACACAGCTAAGCAAGTGTCTTAGGTTGAATTTGAACTCAGGTCTTTCTGACTCACTGCTCTATCCAATGCACCACCTGACTGCCTAACTGAATTATGAAGAGAAATCAGATTTATATGTTCTTGTACTTTGCAGATATAGATGAGTGCCAACAAAATCGGTGTCATCCAGATGCTTTCTGTTACAACTCTCCGGGCTCCTTTGTTTGCCAGTGTAAGCCTGGATATCAGGGTGATGGTTTCCAGTGTGTTCCAGGAGGTAAGATTTGGAGTTGAAATACAAATTTAACTGCTACTATCGTGATGCTGGGCATTCACTAAAGGGAATGGAGTGGGGGAGGACAGGCTGCATTTTTGCCCCAGATATCTAGAGCACAGGATTCATGACCTTCTACCCCCCAAAAAGAAGTGAAGTCATTATCACTATTACCATCATTATAAATCAATCATCATCATAATTACCAACCAATATTTATAGAATACCTACTGTGGTTGCATACTGTACTAGATAATGCAGTTTAAGTGGTTTTCTTTAAATTAGAGGTGTAGAGGAAGTGTTGATTCCTAAGTAGTGGTGGTGGCAAGAAAGTTCTGAGTATATCATGGAAACTGGAGCTAAGGGATTTTCATTAGCTTCGAAGTGAGGGGAAATCTTGAACTGAGTCGTGTACCACTGACTATGTTTTGGATACCAGAATGGTTTTAACATGTTAACATCATCCCTTTTCTCGATTTTTGTCTATGAATTTGCATTGCACCCAGATAACACTAGAGTTGACTTTATATAAAGGCAGAATTTGACATTAGTTGACTAATTTAGGGAATCCTACAATTAGAGATGTATTTCTTTGAAAATAGACTTTATATTTTATTAAAATACAAAATATCCCTGGCATATGCCACATTTTAAGCTTTATAAGTTAGTTTGAACTTAATGTGAATGAGTTTTTCAGAGCTTTTTTCTGCTGCTCAATTTTAAAATTTAATTTTTTCTATGAGCATACATTTATTTTTCTCTCCCACACCCCCACCAACTGAAACAAAAACAAAATCTTCATAGCATATATACATATATCTGTATGCATATATATGTATATATACATATGTGTATATTATATATATATATATACATATGTGTGTATACACACATATGTAATAGACCTCATTAACTATGTCTTAAAATGTATGAGTTATTCTTCTTGAGTCCATTATCTATTAGAATGTTTCATCATTGTTCCTCTAGAATTATGGTTGGTTATTACATTGTTCAGAGTTCTTAAAATTGTTCATCTTTATAATATTGTTTTTCTATAAATTGTTCACCCAGCTCTGCTGACTTATTTGTAATACTTCATAAAAATTTTCTCAGATTTCTTTGAAATTATTTCTATCCTCATTTTGTACAGCACAATAGTATTCCATTACATCAGATGCCACAATTGGGTCAGTCAATCCCCATTTTATACCAAAAAGAGCCGCTATCTACAGTTTTATACATAATGATTTTTTTCTCTTTGATTTCTTTGGGGTATGTGTCTAGAAGTGGTATCACTAGATCAAAGGATGTGCACAGTATAGTGATTGGGGGGGGGCGTGGTTCCAAAGTGATTTTCAAAATGTCTGGTCCAATTCATAGCTTTATTAATAATGCATTAGGGTGCCTGGTTTTCCATATTCCCTCCCACATTTGTCATTTTCATCAAGTTTAACTACATGAGGCAAATGTGCTTTAATTTACATTTTTCTAACTCTTGGTAATTTGGAGCATTTTTTCACATGGCCATTGTTGCTTGAATTTCTTCCTTTGAAAACTACCTGCTTATATCATTTAATTGTTTATCAATAAGGGAATGGATTTTATTCTTATAAATTTGAATTATTTCCATATACCTTAGAAATGAGATATTTATCAGAGAAACTTTCTACAAAGATTATTTCCCCAGTTAACTGTTTCCCCTCTCATTTTAAATACTTTGGTTTCATTTGTACAAAAACTTTAATTTTACATAAAATGTACATTTTATCTTATGTTGGTAGATTTTTTTTAAATGGGGAAGGTAGCTATAGCTTTGGAGCAGCTAACTGGTACAGTGGACAGAGTGCTAGGCTAGGGTTAGAAAGACTCATCTTCCTGAGTTCAAATTTGACCTCAGACACTTACTAGCTGTGTAACCCTGGGCAAGTCAATTAACCCTGTTTGTCCCAGTTTCCTCATCTGTAAAATAAGCTGGAAAAGGAAATAGCAAACTACTCCAGTGTCTTTGCCAAGAAAATCCTAAATGGAGTCACGAAAAGCTGGACATGATGGAAATGTCTGAACAACAACAGAGCTACACCTTTATGAAAGTGAAGGGGAAAAGAGAAGAAAGGGAAGACTAAGGATCTCAAAATTGGTTTACTTTATAGTTTTGCACATTATAAGTCACAGAGGCTAGCGAGGTGGTGAAGTAGATAAAACACTGAGCTTGCAGTCAGGAAGACCTGAGTTCAAATTTGACCTCAGGTACTGACCAGCTCTGTGACTCTGGGTAAATCAATTAACCTCTGCCTCAGTTTCTTCAACTGCAAAATGGGAATAAATAATAGCATCAACTTCACAATGTAGCTTTGGGCATTAAATGAGATAATATTTATTAAGTACTTAGCATAGTACCTGGTAGCAGTAGGAGTAGGAGTAGTTGTAGTAGTAGAAGAAGACAATTAATAAATGCTTGTTCCCTCCCCCCAGGAATTGTCCATTGCCTAGAGACTTTTGTTACATCTTTACATATCCTGGTACAAGTATCAACTGGGTTAAGTGCTCCAAGTTTCCTATGGAGAGTCTGTGATTAGTAGCCAGGATTTTGAATTTCACTTTGTTGTTACTTTCCATCAGATTTATCGTTGCAACTTTGAATGGCTTAACTGTGAAGAAAAAAATCTCTGTCCTTGTTCTTATTAAGATCAATAAGCACAAATAACTGTTGCATGAAAAACTTAATTGAGGGTTTAAACTATATATTTTTCTTTCTTGTTCGGGTTTGTTTTCTTTGGCGCTAAGGAAATTCTAGGTTAATTGAAACCAAATTTATCTCTGACAGACTTCCATGGAAAAATATGTGAAGGGACCAAAAAATGACCTCTAACATCCTTCCTTAGCTTTGGTGCCGAGTTAGTTATCTCCTCCCTGAGTTAGATAATAGACATATCTGAGGTAGACACAGTCAGCGTTGAGAAGGATTCATTAGATATGAAGGTATGCACAGAATTAGCTCTGCAGGGGAAAATTGACCTCTATGGCCATCATCATGGTGGCTAACGCTTGCCTTCATTCTTATGGCTTACAAAATAGTTATTATTGTGGTAGCATTTTAAATATTTAATTATATACACACACATATAGACTTAAAATATAACAAATATATGTACGTATATATATATATATATATATATTTATATATGTTACATTTTAAATTCTGAACTGTCTCCCTCTCTGCTCCCCTGCATTAGAGGACACCATTTGACACAGATATAGATATCTGTAAAATAATACTATGCATACGTCTATTTATCACTTTTGTTTCTGAAGTGGATAGCATCATTCTTCATGGGTCCTCTGTAGTTGATTTGAGTATTAACAATACTTAGAATAACTTAGTCATTCACAATTATTCTTCAAACAATATTGCTGTTATCGCATACAATGTTTTCTTGTTTCTATTCACTTCATTCTTCATCATTTTGTGCAAGTCTTTCCATGTTTTTTCTAAAAAAATAAGCTCATCACTTCTTATGACACAATCATATACCACAACTTGTTTAGCCATTCCCCAACTGATGGGCATCTCATCGATTTCCAGTTTTTTGTTACCAAAAAGAAATTTGCTGGGGCGGCTAGGTAGCACAGTGAATAGAGATCTGGCCCTGGAGTCAGGAGGACCTGAGTTCAAATATGACCTCAGACACTTAACATAAAAAAACTAGCCATGTGACCTGGGCAAGTCACTTAACCCCAATTGCCCTACCTTCCCCATCCAAAAAAAAAAAAAATTTTAAAAAGCAAAAAGAGATTTGCTACAAAGATTTTATAACATAAAGGTTCTTTTCCTTTTTTCCATGATCACTTTAGAAAACAGACCTTAAAAGTAGTATTGCAGTTTTAGAACTCTTTGGGCATAATTCCAGGTTGCTCTCCAAAATGGTTGGATCAACTAGTTCACAGTTCCACCAGCAGTGTGTTAGTGTCTCAATTTTTCCACATCCCCTCCAACATTTGTCATTTCCCCCTTTTGTCATTTTAATCACATGGTAGCATTTTTAATAAAATGCCTACCTGCGGGGATTCTGAAAAATGGTAACTCTTAGCTCCCCCACTTTATCTGCTAGATAACCCATCTCTAACGTAGTAGATGAGTCTTAGATAGTTACCTAAGGTTCAACAACTCACCAGTGGTCACACAGGTTGTAAATATTCGGGGCAGATTTAAAGCTAAATCTTCCTAGCTCAAGGTTCATTACTCTATCGTTTACATTAGAGGTTTACAAACTTTTTGGTCTCAAGACCTCTTTACACTCTTAAAAACAAAGTTTTTCTTTGAGATACTAGAAACTGATAAATTTTTAAAATATTTAATTCATTTAACAATAACAAGTCAATTACATTTTTACATAGATAACATTTTTAATGAAAAATAACTTTTTTTCCAAAACAAAAAAAAATTATTGAAAGAATAACATTGTTTGACTTATTTTTGCAAGTCTTTAAAGTCTGGCTTAATAGAACAGCTGGATTCTGTATCTGGCTCTACATTTAGTCTGTTCCTATATGTTGTTTTGTTTAAAGTATGTGAAGCAAGTGTGGCCCACACAGATATGTAGTTAGTAAAGCGAGGAGTATTTTAGTAGGCAAATAATATTTTAGTATTATTATGAAAATAGTTTTGACCTCAGGGACCCTCTGAAAAGATCTTGGGAACTCCTAAGAGTTCTCAGATCTCACTTTGAGAAGGACTGCTATGTCTCTAATAGTAAATAAAATCTCCTTGTTTCTATCTCTCCCATCTCCTTTCCCTCTGTGTCTCCCTTTCCTTTTCTTCTCTGTGTCTTTCTGTCTCTCACTGTTTCTCTCTCTGCATCTGTTCACCTCTCTCATTCCTTTCATAGCTATATGTGTTATCTGCACCAATCAAACACTTCTCAGACTACTAAAAGAGAGGCAGCTTTGACGTACTGCATTTAGAATAAAGAGGACCTGGGTTCAAATCCTGCCTCTAATATTTACTATTTGACCTAAGTACCTACCAAGTATGATAAGTAGCTATTCTCAGCCCAAAAGTTAAGAAGATTGAAATTATAAGCTTTTAAACTCAGCTACTTTTCCTGGATCCTCCCAGGACGGCAAAATCAATTTGTAGGCATTTTAATCCTTTAACCTCTCCCAATTTTGATCTCTTTTGTTAAATGAGGGAAAATTATACTTGTAGTACCTATCTGAAAGGTTGTTGTGAGGCTCAAATGAAATAATTTATGCAAAGCACTTTGTAAAATTTGAAGCACTACATAAATATCCATTAATACTACTGTAATGTTAATGAAATAGAAAGATCTTCTGCACCCATTGGAGGAGGAACTGAATCACACAGAGCCCATTGGGGGAGTAACTTGCCTAAGAAAGAGCTTGCTTAGGGAAGACTTGCTTGTAAGAAGGCTTTCACGCCTTTTGGTACAAACCTAATTAGGCACTGAGTCACCAGGATTGTGATACCTTCTGGCTCTGAGAAGTGTGTATATACTCCGAGTTGGTATTTTGCTTTGGGGATTTGCTTATGAGAAGGATCTTTTGGTTTCCTGGTTGAGACTCTGAGTAGCCATATGTTCAGCATCCCTTCCTCCCCTCACTCCCTCCACCTGACTGCTCAGATGTAAAAGGCTCTCTTGATCCAGTGGTGTATGTAAAGTGTATAGCAATATTGCTTTGATTCAGGCAGTTAGAGCCCTATTTGTTGGTCTTTATGCTAATTTTTCTGCTTGTATTTTCTCTGATGTTCAGGGTGCTGACCTTTCTGCTGAACTAGTGAATGTAATTAAAAGTAGGATTGTTAACCCCCTTTTGAGCAGCCTTTCCTAGAAAAGCAGATCAAAGAACCTGTGCTAGCAGGCCATCCTGGGTATACTAGGGTGCTTGCTGTTGCAACTACTAGGTTCAATTCTAAGTTAGGCATTATTATCTAAACCAGAGGTGAAAACCAGCCTTGTTACTTAATATTTTTACTCTCATAAGTTCTCATTAATCTCAAACAAAATGTTAATGACAAATGTCTATATACCGAGGATAATCAGCATTCACAAATTCTGCATTTTTAATATCATGACCAATGCTTTTAAAATAAAAACTTAAGTTTGAATATGCAAGTTCTTCATGCTATCTAAAATGTTTTGATTTTGCACAGAAGTATTTATCCGAAACAAACTTTTCATTTCCTAAATTGCATTAAAGGTTTTTACAAGGCTGCCCAGGCACTCTGGAAGTAGTCAGCTTTTTAATAATGTAAAAGTTCATCAGAGTTTGAGCCACAACAATCTAGCAGCTCTTCGGAATGACTGGAGTTCATTATTTCTTTTATGCACGCTTCATTTATGCGTTTCAAAACAAAACAGATGTCTGATTTTTACTTCTCGCCTTGCACCCCTGAAGACTTTGTTTACCAAACAGAAATAAATCCAGACATGTAGACATGTGAGCTATAGTGGGAAAATGGGGAAATGTGACCACTTAAAACTTTTACCAAGATCGTTGGTATTTTTAACCCTCCCCACTGGACAAGTTGTATCTGTTGTCTTGCTTCTTGTTTGCCATGTTTCACTGGTGATGCCCAGTGGGTGTAAACCCATCCATTTCTTCCAGAGGAATCCCATGGCCAAGAGCTTCCCTAGAGCCTCATAGCTAACTATAGTCTTGAAGTGGGAGTGTGAGTGGGGGTGGGGTGTTTGGTCTACAGAGGGAGGGACAGGCCATGGGAAACTGTGGTAGGGTTAATCATGAACATTCCTGGTGAAAGGACGGATAGAGAGAAATTTCTGTTGTCAGAACAGGAATCTTTCCTTTCCCCTCCTCGCCCCCAAAAAGGACAGATATCAGTGATGTAGACAACTCACATTGCAGATTCTCCACACAAAGGGGAGAACCAGTTTAGTTGACACTAGAAGTATGTGAAGTAAATCCATGGTTCTTATAAAAATACAGTCAATGATAAGAAAAAAACTTGTTTTTATAAATGGCTACTTCCTGACCATCGCTAAGTAATCACCATATGTATAGCCTGGACCCAGAATTGAGCAAACTACTCCCCAGGTGTCTTCATGCTATGCTGTTGTGCCTCCCCTTTCTCCTCTTTCCTGATGTAGATCTGAGAACAGCAAACAAATCAACACCAGCAGAACATAACTCTGTGACCACCATTTTTTTTATCTGTGTTGTCTTCTGTTGGATTGTAAACTCTTTGAGGGCAGGGACTCCCTTACTTACTTCTATCATCTCTGTCCAGTGCTAAGTACAGGGTCTGGCATATAAGAAGTGCTTAATAAATGCTTTTCCATTCCATAGAGCAATTTATTCTTCTTTGGGGGGCAGGGTATACTGTGAGGGTAGCACTAGTGTACAAAACCCTTGGTCATCTTATGAATAATTTGAGGATTGAACAAAGAACCTTTCCTGTGCTTGCTGCCACTTACACTGAGTATTATAAATAGCTGTCCTTAATCTCAAAACTTAGAGACCTGGAAATTACCAATGTTCAAACTTGGTTGATGTGTGGGGTGGGGGAGAGTCATTGAAAAACCTATGTGTAGATGCTTAGGAGACAAGCTAATAGACCACATGAGTTTATAAAGAACAAATCTAAACAGATTAACCTAATCACTATGACAGCATGACTGGGTGGGTTGATTTTATCTTGACACTAGTCAGGCTTGGTTAGAGTAATCTAGGGTGAACTCCACTACCAGTCTGAGCATTGTGATGAAATTATCTGTGGTTCAATGATAGAAGGGATAATAGGGATTATATCATTCATTCAAACCCAAATTTCTAGAATCCAAGACCAGTGATCCTGGCTGCCTCCACAAAGCCATGTCCAGAACGGCATTTAATATATTGTTCTAATGATTTTCTACTAGAAAATACCCTTGAATATTCTTATTTGAATACTCCTATGAGTCTGTGATCATAAAAATATGTATATTCTCTCCTGTAGCACAAATTACAATTTATCTATACTTTTTTATCCCATGCCACTCTTATTTCTATCCCCCACATTCAGCCAATTTCTTGAGGTCATTCCTGTAGTTCTTTTTCCCTGGCATGTATACTATGTAACATTTAGTCTGTCCATCTATTATGCCTCACTCTCCATGCATGGCCAGCTTACTTCCTTTGCTGGTCAGGTATCGCCTTTAATGGTATCTTTTTCATTTTTTTTGTCATTGGCAATGTTTTTCAGCCTTGCATGTTGCCATTTGGGATTTAGTTTTTCTGAATGGGAAGTCTCAGCTTGAAATCATAGACTTCTACCAAACCACAAAATTATGGGTCAACAATTTCCCTAAAAATTGCGCTGATCCCTCTCTGATTTAATATGCTCTGCCATAATAGTAAGCCCCAGTTTGGGAGGTTGTGCCCTTTGTGTGTCTTTAGTCCCAACTTCAGCGTTCACTGAATCTTAATGGGAAAACTCCTCTTTGCTACTTCCCAAGCTATAGTCATGAAGAAGATGCTGTATACAAGGAGAGCTGAATTCAATTGGAAGTAGAAGTGTGTACTATATTCCTACGTACATATAGGAGAACTTTTTATAAGCCACTGTCTCCTTGCTGGTCTCCCTAAATATATGGCATTCCCCCAATCAATTAGCCAAGAAAACCAGTCAAGAAAGGAAATGCAATTATTCTGCTATAAACTGTTCTATATGAACCCCTGCTGACTCTGAATCATCATTTAACTTTCCAAGAGCTCACCATTCATTCAATAATATGTTTTAAAATTCTGTCAGGAACAGAGGACAAGTATAGTGGTCTTATCTTTTTTGAAAATCGAGATATTTGTCACATTTCAGCACTACAGCTCCTCTTCTTTCTACTAATAACAGTAAGCTCAGCAATCACAACTTTTTGTTGTTGCAATCCTCATATGTATCTTTATCCCAGTGGCCTGGGATATGGATTATCCAGGCCTAGCAACTTAAAATCTCCTGACCTATCTTTGGTTTCAAGACCTGGGTACCATCCTCATTGTATCTTTCCCAGTCCCAAAGACCATTCTTTGTTGGAGAAAACAGAAACAAACCCAACATTGAATTGTTCTGTCTTTTCCTCATCATTTGTTTATCATTAGCCCAAACACCATAAACAGGAGCTCTGTCTCGCCTTTGATTTTCTTCTTGTCCCCAACTTAGCTTTAAAAAAAGGTCTTTTTTGTTGTCTTTTGGATTTATTACACAATTCATTCTGATTATTGGCATTCCTGACATCATTCTTACAGGACTACATCACCCTTTCATTTCATTCTAAGTGATCTGTCTCTGCCTCCATCTTTCTTCTATATGTGTCATTTTAAAAATCCAAGTTGGTTGATGAATTCCTCATACAACTATATCAATCATTTTAGATAGTCCAACTGTACCACCCCCTCATCTGAATCTATTATGTTTATGTCCTTATAATTTTGTTCTTAAAAAATAACTGATTCTATTTGGACTGACTTTTTTTTAGCAGTATTTTAGGTTATGGGATCCTACCTATCCCCTCTCTGAAGTTTTTGAAATCTTCCCTAAAACTACAGTGCTCATAAGCCTATGCTTGCTTTTCCCACCTTATCTATCTTGATCTCTAAAATGATATAATTATTACTTCCCTAAGTTCCCATAATTTCTGACTTAATAACCAGTTGCTCCCTCTTAATCATTATCAGATTCACAATCCTTTCTTATCTCCTTTTGAATAATGCAATTTTTATTAAGACAAACTAAGAATGTTAGCAGAAAAAAAGCCAGTTAATATTGCGTTAAAGTCCCTTATCACTACTATACTACATTTCTATTCTAGGTTTATCAGTAGTTTTCTGAACTCATCATCCATTTCTCCCTTCCATCCTAGTGATCTGTAGTACAATCTCACCGTAATATCATTTCTGTTTCTCCCAATATTGTGCCTGACTCAAAGATTATTTACCATGTTGCCCCCTTCTAGATTGTGGATTTCCTCACATAAGTATATTTTCTTGTACTTATAATGCAATGCTGCTTCACTACCCCTTTAATCTATTACTTTTGATAAATGTATACGTTTCTTCTATTAGATTCTAGTTATGGAATCTTAACGAGTCCCAGTTATACTTATAATATCACATTTACAGTGAAGTCTTTAGTTTGTAATTTTTCAGAAAATTACATAACCGCTACAGACTTTCCCTGGAGGAATCTGTGGGGATTATTATAGGAATCCTGTTGGGCAAGCTCATGCCTAAGGACATCTTACTTTTGAAACTCAAATGTGGCACAGTCTCTGCATCAACTTCTACATGGCCTGATGTCGATCCTAGCATAGATCCTTGTTGATTACAATGTAGTTATGTGTTTTGGTGTTTATTGATTGTTGACTAAATTACTATTTTCCCAAAGTTTCTTGATTTTTAAATAAAGCCAAAAGCCTTTGTAGGGGAATAAAGAACATAACATTTTCTAGATATAATTAACTTATTGCTATGGATAACATCAAGGTTTTAATATAATGGTATCATTTCCTTATTTAATAGAAATAGAAGCTATGGCCCCAAATCAAACTCTATTCTTTTAATGAAATCACAAAAAAATTCATTCAATGATCAGGAATGGACCCAGAATTTCTGGTAACCATCCCTGAGTGATTGTGGGCAAATCACTTAACAACTGAGCCTTATCTATAAAATGAGAGAGTTAGACAAGAGATCATCTTTGATGTTCCTTCTGGCTATAAATATATGATTCTGTGAATGTAATGACCACGAACATAATTCTAGGGACATAAAGAATTTATGATTTTGGGGCGGCTAGGTGGCGCAGTGAGTAGAGCGTCAGCCCTGGAGTCAGAAGGACCTGAATTCGGATCTGGCCTCAGACACTTAATGCACACACAAACAAAAAACGTAGCCGTGTGACCTTGGGTAAGTTACTTAACCCCAGTTGCCCTCCAAAAAAAAAAATTTATGATTTCATCATCATAGGAACTTCTGCTCTCCGTGGAATCATCTTCTACAAATACAAATTCAAACCTAGCTATAATTTAGAAGGTAAGATCTAGGAAGTTGCTTGAGATGCATAGCATTTAAGTGACTTGTCCAAGGTCACACACAGAATTCACACACAGAATTGATATGCTCAATGATCCACTGCAGGCATAGCCATACTAATGTTATAACTAGAAGAAAGGTAAAAACTGTTAACAAAGGGAAAAAGGAGAGGCTGTATAGATTAGACTGGAGAATGTGCTTTATATACTACATCTCTATCCTACCTACTCAAAGTGACATTATAGTCACATAATCCCTCAATTGTTGAATTCAATTAAATTGATTAAGAATTATAGAAATTATAGAAAATCTCTACAGTATAATTATGCTTATTTATGAATGTATTTCCTGCCATGAAGAACCAATTAGTATATGGTACATAGAGATGGCATAGTCTAGTGGTTAGAATGCTGAAACTGAGGTAAAGAAGTTTCATTTTCCTGGGTTTTCATACCTGCCTCAGACATTTATTCATCATGTGTGACCCCAGCTAAGTCACTTAACAGCAATGCACCTCAAGCAGCTTCCTGAGTCTCTGATCAGATTATTAGAGTACAACTAGAAGGACCAAGCACATCAATTGATACAAAAATATTATAACATTATTTTGAAATGAATATTTTCATCCTATTATCTCTATTTTTTTTGCCTTACAGATAAAAAAAATGCACAGCATCAATGGGTATAGTTTGTTCCTTCAAGGCATTCTTAAATTTCAAGGCTTCTAGTTCTTTTTTTTTTTTTGAGGGTGGAAGGCAGGGCAATTGAGGTTAAGTGACTTGCCCAAGGTAGTAAGTGTTAAGTATCTGAGGCTAGATTTGAACTCACGTCCTCCTGACTACAGGGAAGGTGCTCTATTTATTGTGCCACCTAGTTGTCCCAAGGCTTCTAGTTCTAATGAGATAATTATGCTAAGTGAAGTTGGTTATAGATTGAATATCTACAGATATTTCTCTGACTTATACTGTAAAATCACAGATGTGTTCACAGAGGGAAAAACAGAACAAAAATCAGACCATTGAAAACTTCTGAAAAAGTTTGACTTTTTTTCCTATCAATTGAATTTCCCAGAATAAGGGAAGCCTCTATTTGCAAAAATTGCAAGTTTTTACTGGGAAATATTTAATCAATTAAACAAAAGCTGCCCCCTAGTCTTGGATTTATGCATTTCTGAAAGAGACTTTGTGTCTGGCTGTCTGTATTTTATTTAAATGTCACTCTCTTCAAAAATGGATATTTTTTAAAAGTAACTTATTGTGGTTTCATGAAACCACTAATTTTATCCATCTGGTACAGTATAAAGGGTAGCGAAACCTAATCTGATGGGATTTCAGAGAGTTTGTTTTTACTGAAGTAAAATACTGCCAGATTGGAAAGCATTAAACAGTGATAAGACAATCCCCCAACCTTCTCTGGGAAGGCCAGCAAGGATTTTCTCAAGCTGAAAGTTTTCCATTTTGTGTCTGACTTTCTTCAGAGTTTATCTCTCATAACCATCAGCTCATGTTTGACATACACATTAATTTGTTTATCTATATCTCATTTATGACTTCCTCTTCTGTTTCTCTTACTCTCCCCAGATGGGTAGGTTTCCACTCATGTCATGGGGGGATAACTGTTCTTCCATTTTATCTATGAAATTGCTCTTAAGACAAATGAGAGAATAGGTCTAATCAATTTGTTCTTTTGTTCAGCAGCCGTTATTAAGAGCCTTCTTTCTGGATACTAGTAGAATGCAAACTCTTGAAAGTATTTTGTTGTTGTGTTTAGGTCGTGTTAAACTCTTTGTGACCTCATTTGAGGTTTTCTTGGCAAAGATACTGGAATGGTTTGCCATTTCCTTCTCTGGCTCATTTTACAGATGAGGAAACTGAGACAAACAGGGTTTAATGACTTGCCCAGGGTCACATAGCTAGTCAGTGTCTGAGGCCACATTTGAACTCAGGTCTGGCATTCTATCCACTGTGCCACCTGACTGCCTCACTTCTATATTTTTATCTTTAGTATCTAGCAATGAGCCTGATTTATAGTAGGTACGTAATATCTGTTGTTAAATTATGTGCTAGGCACTGTCCTAGGCAATGAGGTGACAAAGACAAAAACCTCAAGGCGCTTTGCATTTGGGTGTAGGGGCAAGCACAAAATGTACGTGGAAAATTAAATTAAAATATGTACAAAATAATTTGGGCCAGCTAGGTGGCACAGTGGTATAGAGCACCAGGCCCGGAGTCAGGAAGACCTGAGTTCAAATGCAACCTCAGACACTTACTGACTGTGTGACCTTGGGCAAGTCACTTAAGCCTTACTTGCCTCAGTTTCCTCATCTAAAAATAGAGGTAATAATAGCACCTACCTCCCAGGGTCATTGTGAGGATCAAATGAGATAATAAATAAAATAAATTGTAAAACACTTAGTACAGTGCTTAGCATATAGTAAGTGCTATGTAAATATTAGTTGTCACCATCATTGGTAAAGGGCACTAGAAACTGGAAGGGGTTAAGGATAGGATACTTAGGCTCAACTTTGGAGGATATTGGGGATTCTGTGAGACAGAGGTAAAAAGGGAATGGATTCTAAGCATGGGGAATGTTACACACAGGGAACAGCATGTAGAATTTATAGATGAAATCGATGAATCTGTATATATTTATTGAGCATCTACCGTGTACTCAGAACTTTTTAAAAAAGCATTGTGGAAACATAGAATCAATCAGTATTTATTAAATTTCTACTATTGTGCTAGGCACTGGGGAAAACATATATAAATACCTACTGTGTGCTAAGGACTGGGGATAACATATATGTCTACTATGTGGTAGGGACTTATGGTAACATATAAACGCCTACTATGTGCTAGTTACTGTGGACAACACATATAAAGAATGAAACAACTGAAGTCTAACATGGTCTCTGCTCTCAGGGAGTTTACAATCCAGGTAAGGAGACATGGATATACAAGAATCAATTAGAGGTTGCTTGAGTGCCACATGGGGTGGTATTAATGATAGAGGCAGCCTTGAAACCATAGTTCAAGTCTTGCCTCTGTCTCATACTAGCTGTCACCCTGAGCAAGCTGTTTAACCTCTTAGTGCTTTATTCAATTCTCTAAAACCATAATTTGCAGAAATGTTGCTAATTTGTATTGGGAAAAGGAGGTGCCTCATCAAGGAGTCCCCTATACCGATGAAATCTTTACTCTGCTTCTTATCCCTATGATACTAGGAGTTTAGGAAAGTAAATTAGGATTTTCAAAAAGTTCTGTGACATAGTATAAAGCAGAGGTGTCAAATTTGGGGCCAGCAAAGTTCTGGAGTACCCAAAACTAGATTAAAATATAATTGGGAAATGTTTGACAAAAATAAATAAAAATACAATACAATATAGATAATGTTAATTTGTGCTTTTCTAAGTCAATATGTAGGCAGCTAGGTGACAGTGGAGAGAATTATCTCCCTAAGCTCAAATCTGGCTTCTGACACTCACTAGCTGTGTGACCCTGGGCAAGTCACTTAACCCTCTTTACCTCAGTTTCCTCATCTGTAAAATGATCTGGAGAAGGAAATGGCAAACCACTCCAGTATCTTTACCAAGAAAACCCAAATGGGGTCACAAAGAGTTGGATACAACTGAAATAATAACAATAACAAAGTAATGTGTACCCACAGGATCCATTTCTATTTGGGACTGACACCACTGATGTGAAGAACAATGCTGAATTTGGGTCCAGAGGATCTGGATTTATAATCCTAGCTTGGATAGTTGGTATAATCTGTGAGACCTCGGGCAACCCACTTCTCAGGATCTCAGTTTCCTCATTCTGATTTGTATGATGAGGTGCCTTGACTTGGTCTGTGAGATAACATAAATACTGTCACATAATTTAAGGTAGGCCTTGAAGGATCAGTGGGGTTTATAGAGGCAGAGGAGAGAAGAAGCTGGTGAGGGGCATCAAAGGGCAAAGACGTGGAGATGAAAATAAATACAACATATATAATGGATAATTGTACACCAATGTATAATGAAGAGACACTGTAGCAGGACAAAAAAGGTGTTGTGACACCTTTCCTCCCTGACCCTCAGTTCTCTCCAGGCTCTTGATCTTCCTGAGCTGGGATTGACTCACTCCTCCCTACCTCTATCCCATCCTGGAAAGTCAGGGTGGTTCTCCAGAAGGATGACTACAACTTCCTGTAGGGGTCCTGGTGTAAAACAAAATACATGACTGTACTCACAATTATTGCTCCTGAACCCCTTCTGGTCTACTTGCCATTCACACAAACAAGCCACAATGACATCATTAATTCCTAAACATGAAACATCACCTAAAAGTCCAAAGCAGGAATTGTCAAAAGAAAACAGTCCATCTATTAACCTGGCTCACACTCTTACTAATACTCAGCGGAGTGGACATAAACTTAAAGAAACATAGCAGTGAGACAAATGAACAGGAAATAGTGTGCTTATGGATACTCTGAGTCTGCATTTCAGGACTGGATATCTGTGTTCTCCTTAGGGATCAGTTTGCAGCACATGACACTCATTTCTTTTCTGAGCTTCTCTGCTCTTCTGTTAGATGAATCTACTTCTTTGCTACTCTCTTGTCACTGAATCAGTGTAAGCAACTCTTCCAGCTAATAGCAGTCTTAAACCTGAGGCATACAGAGCTTCCTATGTCTGCTCCCTCATCTAGGTACTGAGGTAACAAGTCACTCTTTCAGTGAGAAGCAGTTCCCTTACATCCAAATATATATTCAGGTCATTGTTGTTCATTTATTTCAGTCATTTCTGACTGTGACCCCATTTGGTGTATTCTTGTCAAAGATACTGGAGTGATTTGGCATTTCCTTCTCCAGCTCAATTTACAGATGAGGAAACTGAGGCCAGCAAGGTTAAGTGACTTGGCCAGGGTCACACAGTTAGTAAGTGTCTGAGGCCAAATTTGAACTCAGGAAGATGAGTCTTCCTTACTCCAGGCCTGGTGCTCTATCCGCTGCACCACCTTGCTACCCATTATTCAGGTCACCTCTTTATAAGTTGAGGGTCCTGCCCACCCTTAAACCATAGAGGGCAGTAAAAGCCAATGTAGGCAGGCTTGTAAAGGTTTCTTCTTTCTCAAGGAACAGATGGGGATTGAGAGCAAGGCACCTTTTCCCAGCTAGCTCTCATTTACACCTGCCACTTTCTCTAAACAGCTCCCGGCACCAAAACTTTCTTCTATCAGATCAGCTCCCTGCATCAACTGCAGAGGCCACCTGATTGTGTTCAGTTCACATAGGCTTCTCGTCTCCATGGCTTCTGCTGTTCTGTAATAAGCTGCTTTTCTTAGTCTTCTCAGCTGGCTTCTTAATGACTCTCCTGACTGCAATCAGGACCTCTTCATGTGAAGTAATTTACTTCTCAGGTTGAGAAACTCTTAAATCCACATTCATGTCCAATAGGAATAGTTCATTGACTAGTTCATTGTCCTAGCAATAACCTTCAAAAGCCCTGAAAATACTCATATTTAAATTAGTTGCTAAGAAACAGTTCACTATAACTACTACTGCCATCAGTACCTTTCCTTCTGACAAGCAAGCTTTGTTTCTTGGGCTATTCAATATTTTATTTATCTCTTCTCAAGCACTTTTATCTGAAGGGCAGCTTTTCTCTTAGGTTCCCTCAGCATTATTTGTGTTTCTCCTCCAGATGTTTTTTTATATGTTTTGGACAAAATATCCTTTTTTCTGTCCTTTTGAATAAATAACATGTCCACAGGGGGAAAAAAAAGGGGACAGCTCCTCACACTAGTTTGGTTTTAGTGTGTACCAATAGAGATTGTTCAAAATGTCTTACTGCCTTTAGGACTTAGCAGGCAGTCATTATTTCATGAACTGTGCAGATAATAATTCATGTTAAATAGCATCTAATGCTATGTGAATCTCTTTCCTGGGAGGTAGGTGGTAGGAGTATCATTATCTTTATTTTGCAGATGAGGAACCCAAAGATTTGAACAATCAGATGATTTGCCAGTGGTCATACAGCTAGTCTCTGAGATGAGATTGAAACCCCAGTCCCTTGCATCTAACTCCAATGCTCTACTCTTCCTCAAGGTCATGCGAAGAAGTCAAATAGTAGCTTTCCTTTGTTATCATTTTATCAGCAAGACACGAAGGACCCATGTTCTTACTCTCCAGTCCTCAGTGGAAAACGCCCCATGGAGTGCTGGTGACCCTCAGTTCAGAGGAAAGGAAAACCTTATTTTCATTATTGTCCTTTCAATTCTTTTTTTTTGTTTGTTTTTGTTTTTGGTGGGCAATTGGGGTTAAGTAACTTGCCCAAGGCCACACGGCTAGGTTTTTATTTGTGTGTGCGTTAAGTGTCTGAGGTCGGATCCGAACTCAGGTCCTTCTGACTCCAGGGCCGACGCTCTACTCACTGTGCCACCTAGCCACCCCTGTCCTTTCAATTCTTATCTTATCTCTATGCTTCTCCCCAGGCCCTGTGCTTTAGGCAAAGAGAGGTCAACCCACAAAAACTGATATCGTAATGTCCCATAAATACACTTGAAATTCCATTTCCTGAGTCACAATTAAGGGGATTTTTTTGTATGAAAATATTAGACACAATATTTAGCAGCATTAACATCTAAATTATAATTCCAGATTTTGTACGGTGGCTGAGCATCCCATTAACTCTAAACTTTTTATCAATTTTCAACCATTAAAAAAGAACAAATCACATTCCCGTTGAAAACTTTGTTGTAATTAACCTATCCATATAATATGTAGAAAGCCTCTCACTTTTAGTCTGAAGACTATCTTGTCCAACCCCCTTTTTAAATTTTTAAAGATGTTTTATCGATGTTTTTGTCTTTTTAAAGTACTTCTACTTCCTTCCCATTGAACCCTCCCTGTGAGAAAGAAAACCACTTGAACAAAACAAACAACAAGAACACAACACAATGAACGTGTCTGCCAATGTGCAAATTTTCTTTTCTATTATTGTAACCCAGTGTGATATTATCACAGCAACACTAATTGAGTTCCTGCCATGTGTTTGAGCACCATGCCAAGTACTCCTAATAAAAAGGCTGTGAGACACAGAAATCATGACAATCACCTTCTGCCAATCAATGATTAGCAGCTAAAGAGATTAAGGGAAGATATGTTTTGTTATTATTTGTTTTCTGTGACCATCATGAGTTTTTAAGTTACCCCTTTCAATGGTATAACTGACTCATTTTACAGAGGAAAAATCTGAAGGATTAAATGGTTTGCTGGGGTTTCACAAGTAGCAAGCAGGGGACCCAGGATTTGAACTCAGATCTTCTGACTCCTAAGAATCTGGAAAGGCCTTTGAGTATTGGGCCCAGTGATGGACTTTATATCTGTCCTCTGACAAACAGCGTGATTAAATTCAGAGGTGTTTATCACTTAATCAGCCACAGGAAGTTTATTTTTTCTCCCACAGTAATTCTTTGAATACAGTCTATTAAATCAGAGAAGTTGTGTTCTGTGTCTTGAAAGAGTGATCCATATATACTCCCTTCCCTGATTGGGTGGAGGGTTAATGACATACCAACGTCAGCAGCAGCAGCACTAATTGAACTCCTGCTATGTGTTTGAGCATCATGCTAGGCACTCCTGGGACAAAAGTCTATAAGATGCAGAAATGACAGTTAAAGAGATTAAAAGCAATGTTGACAACTCTTATTCTAAATGATTTACTCATTTGTGTCTGTTTTGTCTGCTCTTTCCAAAACCAGTGTAGGGGAAGTTAGTTTTAATCCAATTTTTAAATCAGTTTAAGGAACAGAAACAAGGTTATCACTTGACAGACTCCACAACAATCCTCTTACTGTACCAACAGTCCCTAATGAAAGCAGCAGTCATTTTAACTAGGTCAAGAGCAGAAGTATCAATACCAGCTTGATAGCAAGTTAGATTTGGAATTGGAAGGGACCTTGAAGGTCTTCAAGTACAACTCCTTTATTTTAGAGATGAGGAAACTAGGACCAGAAAGATTAAGTAATTTGCCCATAGTCTGAAAGCTATTAAATAGCAGAGTTGTGGTTTAGTCATTTTTCAGTCAAGGCTGACCCTTTGTGACTGCATTTAGGGTTTTCTTGGCAAAGACACTGGAGTAGTTTGCCATTTCCTTCTCTTGCTCATTTTACAGATGAGTAAACTGAGGTCAAGAGGGTTAAATGACTTGCCTGGGGTTATACAGCTTGCAAGTGTCTGAAGCCAGATTTGAATTCAGGAAGATGAATCTTCGTTCCTTTAGGCCCAGCACTCTTTCCACTGTGCTACCTAGTGACCCTACTAAATAGCAGGACGAAGATTCAAAGGCAGATCCTCTGACTGTAAAGTCAATGTTCTTCATCAAATACCCCAGTTCTCAAATGGATCTGTGACCTCTTAAATTTCGATATTCATTCCAGCAATGTAACTAGCAAATGTCTAATGGTAGAATTCAAACTCAGATCTTTCTGATTCCAAGTCCAATACTCTATCCATTATATCCAGTTGACTCCAAGACAGATATGTAGAATAGGATTAACCAGTTATTAATTATTTTACTAAATTATCAATGAACCAGTTATTAGTTGACATTGACCTATGGGACATTACTAAAGAAATGTGTACATGTTTATTCACATACATATAATTCAATACTTGAAAGGTTTTTTGTTTCATTGTTATGGGTATTGCCCATACCTATACAGATCACCCACCCCCTTCTATAACTTGGTAGGTTTTGTGAGAATTGTTGAAGCTAAAATATTCAAAATCCTGTAGTCAACCTGGTGATGAAACTCTTCAAACTTTATGAAGGATGGTTTGGGGATGAAAGCATACAGTTTATCACTGAGCCCATGCTCAGAGGCTTTCCAAAGCTTTCGTTATATGATGCAGCCCCTCAAGAACTCATGAAAATCCTATTCCAACTCTTACTAATCTCACGAAAGCAGCTCCAGCTTCCTAAAAGCTGTGCCAACCAGGTCTAAACTGCCAGAAACAAACTGGAAAAGCCTTGAATAGCAAGCCAGTGACTGACTTATCTGAGGAGCTTAATGTTTAAGTCATTCAGTGGATGCACAATCTATTTGGAGAAATATCAGGAAATTGTTGCTTATCCATGAACCATGCTGAGAAGTCATGGAAGAGGACTTGAGTGGTTATTTGAATGATGGGGGGGGGTGCCATATCTCAAATAACTAGGCCTAGATTGCATCTTAGGAAGAAAAAATTTGGATGAAGGGAAGTTTAAGTGCTTGTGAGGTTGTTCTGGCTATGGAGGACTTGATATAGAGAGTGAAGACTTTAGGCAAAATTAATGCTTACTTCAAGGAGTAGCCATCACAGGGATTTCGAAAGAAGCATGCTTTGTTTGGAATAATGGTCTGAGAAGACAACTTTGGCTGCAAGGATCAGTTAGGAAAAGTGATAAGGAGGAAGATGTTGTAATAGTCCAGTTAAGAAATGCCCAGAGAATGTTCAACCATCCAACCATCCATCTTAAGCTCATACTGTATTAAAACAACAGCAACTCCACAATGGCAAAGGTCATATCCCATCTCAGTTTTGTTCCTCTCTCAGGGCCTAGCACAGTGCTGTGCATATAGTTTAACATTTCTTGGATTTCATTGAATTGAATGATCTCTAACTTTGAAAGTAGAGAGGGGGAAGCCCATCAATTGGGCAATAGCTGAACAAATTGCAGTATATAAGTGTGATAGAATACTATTGTGATGTAAGAATTAATAAAGGGCATTATTTCAGAGAAACCTGGAAAGACTTGTATAAACTAATGCAGAGTGAGTTGAGGAGAACCAGAACAATTTATATACAATAACAATAATATTATAAAGACAACTCTGAAAGACTTGGGAACTTTGCTCAGCATAATGACCGACTACAATTTCAGAGGACTCATGATGAAACATACTGCCCACCTCCTGAGAGAGGTGATGGCCTCAGAGTGCAGATTTGAGACATTTTTTGGACATGGTTGGCCAATATGAGAATTTGTTTAGCTTGACTACATATGTTTATAGGGGTTTTCTTTTTCTTGCTTTTTTCATGGGGATGGAGCAGGAGGAAAGGAGGTAGAAGGGAGAAAAAGCAGATCTTCCTTTGAAAATAAAGTAGAATTTAATTCTAATTTTATTTAAACAAAAAGTCAGAGAAAAAGATGGATGAAGGAAATTATGTAAGAAGCTTTGGAATGGAATAGTGGAATGAGCATTAGACAGATTGGACTCACGTCACAGCTCTGATATTTGTTAACCAGGTGACAGAGGGCAAATCCCTTAACCTTAGTCTCATATTTTATCTGTAATAATAATGCATGTAGGTTGATAATAACACACATAGGTTATGGTGAGGTTGAGTTAATATATATAAAATGTTTTGTAATTATTAAATGCTAATACAAATTTCAACTTTATTACCTCTGCATACTTTAAGCCTTAAAGTGACATACAAGTAAGTTGTTTATTATTGCCTTATCATCATCACCATCAGTGTTATATATAATCAAAATAAAATCACTTGCCTTTTCAAAGAGGGGGTAGGGACAGGAGGGAGGGAGAGAATTTGGAACTCAAAAATATTTTAAATAATTGTTAAAAGTAATTGGGAGGAGTGGCTCGGTGGCACAGTGAATAGAGTACCGGCCCTGGAATCAGGAGGACCTGAATTCAAATTTGGCCTCAGACACTTAACACTTACTAGCTGTGTGACCTTGGGCATTACCCTACCTTCCCCCCTCCAAAAAGCTAAAAAATAAAATAAAATTAATTGGGAAAAATCCAATGAAATAAATAACATTTCAAAAACAAAATTAAAAAATCATAATATGTGTTATAACAAAAGAGTTAACTCTAAGACCAGAGAGGAACCCAGTCAGACAGGGTGGTTAGGAGCCAGGACCAGGGCAAACAGGGAATATGAGTTGCTTTGACTATCCTTCTTAGCATTAATGTGTAAAAGTTGGGCCAAGATGTCCTGTGGACATAAGGTATTTCATATATTTCCCTTGACTGTTAAGCTGCAGTGTTTGTGTGTGAGTACTTACATCTGTTTTAATTATCAACCCTATTTCATTATCAGTTAATCATTTCTGCCAGATGTTCCAGCCCTGCAGTGGCCAAGCCCATCTCTTCCCACCATTCAGTCTTTCTTTTACAGATTTAGTGAGCACTCTTACACGAAAACCATTGCTTAATAGTCAGGGAAGTACATGAGAGTTCACCAGCACCACAGCTGACATCCATTTAAAGCACGGCATGAGACACAGATAATTAACTGCAGGTCACAGGCCACCAGAGTGACACAGTAAGAATGCCAGTGAACTTTTAGTAGTTTTATGTGGCAATATTAGGCATGAAAGATACAGAGAAAAAAATGAAACCATCCTTTCCCTCAAGGAGCTTACAGTCTCTCAGGGAAAATATGTATCCACATAAATAAGAAGAAAATATATACATATATGTGTGTATGTGTATATATACATATATAGTAAATCCAAGGTAACAGGAAGGGATTAGCTTTACTAGCAAGTGGTGGAGATGCAGAAAAAAAGTCTTATCCCTCCTTTCAACAAATGTGAAAGTATGCAATTCTTTATTAGGATCCTAGTTGTATAACTGAGGAGCACCTTGGATAAATGTCAGGCACCTTGATCTGATGAAGGAAGAATATATAAATCCTTATTTATCTCTATAAATATATAAATGTCAGGAAAAAATAATTTCACATTTTGTCACCAACACATTTGATCTTGGTTTGATGCAATAAATGCTGTTGAATAGAAATGGTTTACACAATCAAGAGCCTGTGACAAGATAGGGCAAAAGTTAAAAGAAAATTTTAAAATCTTTTCTTTTTTAAAGCTCAGACAACGATCAAGCTATAACTATAATGGTTCAATCTGGAAATAATGGAAACTTTTTTTTCTGTGCTCAATAAGAATACAAATTGGTTATTAGCAATGCTAACTATCACCTCTTCTTAACTCTAACAGAAGTAGAGAAAACCAGATGCCAGCGTCAAAGAGAACATATTCTAGGAACAGTGGGTGCCACCGACCCCAGATGGCCCAGACCTGTGGGGCAATTTGTTCCTGAATGTGATGAACATGGGCATTATGTACCAATGCAGTGCCATCACTCCAGTGGGTACTGTTGGTGTGTGGATCGAGATGGCAATGAGATCGATGGGACCAGGACCGGCCCTGGAATGAGACCTCCATGTAAGTTGTTAACTTGAGACTCGGGTTTTGGACGAAGAGAAAACCCCTCATATCACACAAGTGAACCTGGTGTTCATCAGACTATGCAGTAGAAACTAACATGGTTCACTTCAATGGCCACTGACTTTGGAATCAGAGGACCCAGAGTCAAAACCTGGCTCTGTCACTTACTACAACGCTATGTGATTTTGGACAAGCCACTTAAGTGCTTTGTGCCTTAGTTTACTCTTCTGTAAAATAGAGATGATCTTAGACGAGATGATTTTCGAAGTCCCTTCCTGTACTAAATTTCTGAAGCTATTGTTTCTGTGATGTTCTAATACAAATCTGATTAAAGACAAAAACCCCATTTCAATACCCATCAGCTTTATCTATCTGATGTTCCAAGCCTAAACTGGTACACTTGCCAAGCCCACCTCCTCTCACTTCTCCAACTATCCTTTACACCAGCACTATTCACAAACTGTTTGGTCTCAAAGCCCCTTTACATTCTTTTTTAAATTTTTTTTTTTGCTTTTTGGAGGGCAATTTGGGGTTAAGTGACTTGCCCAAGGTTGCACGGCTAGTTTTTGTGTTAAGTGTCTGAGGCCAGATTTGAACTCAGGTCCTCCTGACTCCAAGGTCAGTGCTCTATTCACTGTGCCACCTAGCCATCCCTGTCCCTTTACATTCTTAAAAATTATTAGGTTATACCTATCAATATTTACCATATTAAAAATTTACCTTAGTAAATTTTACAATGATGATGATGATGATGAAGATAATTTTGACTTTGCAGACTCCCTGAAAGGGTCTCGAGAACCCCTGCATGTCCCTGGACTCCTCTTTAAAAATTACTGCTCTGCCTAAAAACATATGTGTGCATTTTGTCTCAGGAAAAATTTCAATCGTAAAATTATCCTAAAAAGTTTAAGCGGGGAGGTGGGGTGGAGGGGAAAAGGCGAGAGGCTAGGTGGTACAGTGAACAGAGCACCGGCCCTGGAGTCAGAAGTACCTGAGCTCAAATCCAGCCTCAGACACTTAACACAAAAACTAACCGTGCAACCTTGGACAAGTCACTTAACCCCAATTGCCCTCCAAAAACAAAAAACTATACTGGAGGCAATTTAAAACATTAAAAAAAAAGTTTAAGTGGTCCTGTCATCAGTATGCCCTTTAGCTAACAGATTGAATGATTTTAGCCCCTGGTTTTAGATATTCACCTTTGTCTCAGGTCACACAGATATTATCAGAAGCAAGATTTTAACCCAGATCCTCTGAATCCAGAGCCAGTTCCTTTTCCACTTATCAATACTATTTTCTATCTATTCATATTCCTTTAGAACTCAGCATAGAGGGAAACCAGGTCATCTTTTCCAATTTGCCTTTTATGTTCAACTCATACATTGTCACATCTTCTTAACAAATTAACAAATTACCTATTGTTGGACTGTGAGCTTTTTTTTTTTTTTTTGTAATCTCTTGCCTTGACCATTCTTCTAAAATGGTCTGTTTGCCTGAACCCTTGCATTGGAATTGATTATCGCCTTCATTCACCTAGGTCTGAGCACAGTTGCTCCTCCAGTCCACCCTGGACCTTCGGTTCCTCCAGCTGTAATCCCTCTTCCCCCTGGAACACACTTACTCTTTGCCCAGACTGGGAAAATAGAGCGTCTCCCACTAGAAGGAAATAACATGAAGAAAACTGAGGCCAAGGCTTTACTTCACGTCCCTGTAAGTACATAACTGTCGCATCTGATCATAACATCTGCTTTGGAATAGACTTGGAGAAACAGCATGGTCTAGTTAGATAAAGACCAGAGTTCTTTCCGAGGCTCCGATGCAATTTTCACTGCATGTGACCTTTAGGAAGTTGCTCTGATTCAGTTTCCTGTTGCTAGAATGGGGACAAGTAGGACGTGGCCTCTACCCAACTTCCAGGGCTAGTTTTGAGGCTCACCGCTGAAGCAGTTTTGAGCTTCTCCTCTTGGCTTTTTTAAAAAATATATTAATTTATGGAATAAAACAAGCATTTCCATAATATAGTACAGTAAAAAGAAGGTTGCACATGGTAAATCTACTATGCACAACTTGCTATTTCTTTCAAATATACAAAAAATGATCATGTAAATTTCCTTATTTTTCTTTCCTACCCCCACCCTAGAGATGGCTACCATTAGGCACAAATAGATATAGAATTGAATAAACTGGATCTGTTACACTTCAGTGACAGAGAGCTTGCGCCCCTGGGAGTGTATTCCCTTGTTTCCATGTTTCTATTGGGCTTGTTCTTTCTCTTCCCAAAGACTAAAGTGATTCATTCCACAGTATTGACTTGACCTTGTACACTCACATTTTCCAGAGGCATAGAAATAGTTTCTTTTGTTTTGGATTTTTTATGTTTCAGGAATAAATTCTGGATATTTGTCAATTTTTATTATTATTTAGAAAGAATTTAATACTGAGTGATATCTAGAAGGCCAGATTATCTGACTTCCTTCTCTATTTTCTAGCAAAAGAACTGACATAAGACCTATGGGTCATTCAAATGCCTGGGCTAGAAAAGTAGGCTTCTCCCAAGAGTAGAGGATATTCACTGCTTCTACTTCCTAACCACTCCTCAACCCTTTGGCAGCTGTCGTCTGTTTTCGTTACTTAGCTCAAATTGTTCACGTGAAAGTTAACTCCAAGGGGCTTTTTAAAAAATCTTTTTAAAAAGATTTTTCTTTTTGCTTATTTTTAGGAGGGAGGAAGGTAGGGAAATTGGGGTTAAGTGACTTGCCCAAGGTCACACAGCTAATTTTTGTGTTAAGTGTCTGAGGCTGGGGACTTTTTTCAATATTAATCCTCCTTAACTTTTCTGTAGCACCTCCTCCCAAAGACTCTCTCTTCTATCTCTCATCTCCGTTCAGATGACTCTCAAATGTGCATCTCTGGCCTTACTTCTTACTTGAGCCCCATTCTAATATGCTTGCCATCTGTGTTCCAAGGGTCCCTCCAGACCATCATGTATAAAAATGAACTCATTTTTCCTTCCAAACCTGCTGCTTTTCCTGATTTCTTCCTTTTTTTGGCTTTTTTTTTTTTTGCTTTTTGGAGGGGAGAGGGCAAGGTAATTGGGGGTTAAGTGACTTACCCAAGGTCATATGGCTAGTAAGGTGTTAAGTGTCTGAGGCTGGATTTGAACTCAGGCCCTCCTGACTCTAGGGCTGTTGCTTTATTCACTGCGCCACCTAGCTGCCCCAATTTCCTGATTTCTATTAGTCACACCACCATTTCTCTAAAGTCACCCAGTCTAGTAACCTTAGATTCATACTCAATTCATCCCTTTCCATCATTCCACAAATACTATGAGTTTCTAAGTCCTGTCAATTCTACCTCTGCACTATCTCTCCCATTCACTGCTTGCTCTTACTCCAGTTTAACTGCTCATTATCTCACACCTAGATTAGTTTAATAGCTGAATAATCAGTCTTTCCATTCCATAGAATGACAGGATCAAAGGAATCTCAAAGATCTCCTGTACAATATTCCTAATTAGTAATCATCTCATCAAAATGTTGTCCAATGATATGTGAAGGTTCCTGAGAGCCTTTCAGAGAGTCTGTGAGGTCAAAACTATTTTTGTGATAATGCTAGGATGTTCTAATTTCTACTGTGGTAAATATCAACAGCGACAACCCATGTGAATAAAAGCATCCTTGTCTATTTTTAAGAGCATAAAGGGATTCTATCAAAAATTTTGAGGACTTGGGGCGGCTAGGTGGCACAGTGACTAGAGCACCAGCCCTGGCGTCAGGAGTACCTGAGTTCAAATCTGGCCTCAGACACTTAACATAAAAAACTAGCCATGTGACCAGTCACTTAACCCCAATTGCCCTACCTTCCCCCTCCAAAAAGCTAAAAAAAAATTGAGGACCACTGATCTAGACTTTGCTTTAAGACTTTTAGTGTTGGGGAACACACTTTATTCAGAGGCAACTTATCCCACTTTTGAGCAATTCTAATGATTAGAAATTGTTTCATTTCATTAAGCTAACTCTGCCTCTGTGTGACCTCCACCAATTGGCCCTAAGTCTGGCCCCTGGAGCCAAGCAGGACAAATCTGATCTCTCTTCTATGTGACAAATTTTTCAAATACTTAATGACAGCTGTTGTATTTTTTTCTAAGTCCTTCTTTCTCTTGGTCAAACACCCCTAGTTTCTTCAACCAAACAATTGCATGGTTTCCTACCATTTTAGTCACTCTCCTGAGTAAAGTCGAGCTTCTCACTGTCTTTCCTAAATTTTGGTGCCTGGAATGAAATATAATACTTCAGATGTGTTAGATGAAGGAGAAAGAAAATCTGGTGCTGTTTTGTCAGCCAGGGGCAGAAAACAATAGGACTATCTTTTACCTCCTTCTCTTTTATCTCCAATCTCTTTTACCTTCTTCCTTTTACCTACCATTCCTTTCTTAATGAAGGTTAAAATTGCTTTATCTTTTTTAAACTACCATTTTGTATGTTGAGTTACTGAGATGTAAGTAACCTACTAACACTGTCAGATCTTTTTTAGACTATCCAGGCTTCTCCCATCTCATACTTAGAAAATTATTGTTTGAGCCCAAGTATGGGACTTCATATTCCTTCCCATTAAAGTTCATATTATTAGATTCAGCCCAGTGTTCTAGCTTTTCAAGAACTTTTTAGATCGTAATTCTGTTTTCTTGTACCATCTATAAATTTGATAAGCACTCTTTGACTTTCTCCATATCATTAATGAAAATGTTGAACAGCATGGGGCAAGAATAGATAGTTCTCTGTCACATGCCACTGTAGACCTCTCTCCAAGCTGGCATCAGTCCATTCATGACATTCTTTAGGTCCAGCCATTCAACTAGTTGCAAAGCCCCTCAGCTGAACCACATCTTTCCATCTTGTCCACAAGGAGAGACTTTGTTAATTCTTTGCTGAAATGCAAGTATACTATGTCCACAGCATCAACACAATCTACTTTGTTTAGTAACCCTGTTTAAAAAAATATATGAAATTGAAGAGATGTTCATAAGTTGGAGAGTGGCTGAACAAATTGTGGTATATGAATGTAATGGAATACTATTGTGCTGTAAGAAATGATGAGCAAGTAAACTTCAGAAAAACCTGAAAAGACTTATATGAACTGATGCTGAGTGAAATGAGCAGAACCAGGAGAACATTGTACACAGCAACAGCCACATTGTACAATGACTGACTTTGGTAGACTTGGCTCTTCTCAGCAATGCAAGGATCTAATACAGCCCCAAAGGACTCCTAATGGAAAATGCCATCCACATCCAGAGAAGGAACTTGGGAGTCTGAATGTAGATAAAAGCAGACTATTTGCTCTCCTTTTCTTTTGTTGTTTTGTTTCTTCTTTCTTGTGGTTCCTCCCATTAGTTCTAATTCTTCTTTATATCCTGACTAATGTGAAAATGTTTAATATGAATGCATAAGTAGAACTTATATCAGCTTGCATGCCATCTGAGGGAGGGGGGACTAGAGGGAAGGGGAGACAATTTGAAACTCAAAATCTTGTGGAAATGAATGTTGAAAACTAGAAATAAATTAAAATATTTTTTTTGCAGGGCAGTTAGGGTTAAGTGACTTGCCCAAGGTCACACAGCTAGTTTTTGTGTTAAGTGTCTGAGGCTGGATTTGAATTCAGGTCCTCCTGACTCCAAGGCTGGTGCTCTATTCACTTCACCACCTAGCTGCCCCATAAATTAATGTATTTTTTTAAGTATGGAGTAAAGGAGAAGAAAAGCAAAGGCAATGATGCCTGCTATGAGGATCTTGTGGTAGTTATGCCAGATGGTAATGAAACCTTAAAGGGTGATAGCATTGGGAACAGAGAAGGGGAAAAGATGAGATCTGAAAGATACTGTGGCATAAAATCGATGATACTTGGCAACTCATTGAATATGAAAGACGAGGAGAAGAAAGAACAAAACAAAGATAGTAGCACATGGTGGGTAATTAATAAATGATGATTGATGTGACTGATTATTTTTTAAAATAGGAGACCAAGTGAATGGTGGTATCAGAATAATGGGGTCAGAATATGGAGCACCTCAAGGGGGAAAGACAATAAGGGAGATAGACATATGTCAATTTTGGACACACTGAGTTTTAGGACGCTGGGGGCATCCCAATGGAGATGTCCTGTAGCTGATCATGGATGCATAGCTTCCTAGTAGGTACTTAATGCTTGATAAATGCTGATGTGATACTGGAGCACAGAAAAGACATCAGATCTAGAGACCTGACTCATCTCTACATGGATCTCTTCATAATCTGTAAAATGAGGAGCGAGACAAGAGGACTTCTGAGATGATTTTTAGCTCTCGATATATCGTTATCTATGATCTACAAAAAGGTGGTAGCTGAAGACATTCGAGTGAATGAATTTATATCAGGGGAGAGAATGTAGAGGCACAGAGCTCTGGGCAATACCCATAAGTGTTCAGAAAGAGAACAAGGAGCCATGAAGGAGATTGAGAAAGAAGTACCAGGAGGTAACCAGAAGAGAATATTGTCTTTGACGCCAAGGGAGGAAAAGCATATATAATGGGATGGAGTGGTCGACAGGGAAGGGTAGAAGAGAGGCAAGAAGGGAGGTAGGCAGCAAACATTTAGGCAGCCAATAGCTCAGAGCCAGAAGCAGTTAGCTTTCAGAAGAATGCTTCTTCCTATAGCCTGTTTAAAATGAGTACATTTATTTCACGTGAATATGTCATTGTTCTTGTTTCCTCCTCAATCTTTCTGCTTTTCTTCTCTATTTTATTCATCTTATCTATCCCAAAAACCATTCCTCTGTGCCATTACTATTCTTCCATTCCTTTTTATCACAAAGTAAAGGAGAGAGAGAGAGAGAGAGAGAGAGAGAGAGAGAGAATCCAAAAATAGCTACATTTTTTAAACAAAGTAACCATAGTTAATTGTGTATATCTATTCATCTCTGTTGTCTTTTTTAAAACATAAATTCCTCAAAAGAAGGTACTCTTCCTATTAATTGTTTTTAACCTCTAGCATATAAGAATTAGTTGATATTAAAACATGATGATTTGGAAAATTCCTTTTGATGAATAAAAGTTTCCCCCAAATCATGTCATGGAGGAAGAAACTGGGCTGTGACCACAAGGGACAGGGATTGAAATGGGCATGTATGAGTGGGGAACCCAACCCCAGAAAATTCTTTGTAGCCATTTTTGGTCTAACTAGTCCCTCATAACACCCCAGTGTTTTCTTACAGAATTATAAATACTCTGCCATTCAGTACACAAACAACCCCCCCACTTCTCTCTCTCTCTCTCTCTCTCTCTCTCTCTCTCTCTCTCTCTCTCTCTCTCTCTCTCTCTCTCTTTCTCTCTCTCTCTCCCTCCTTTCCCCCCCTCTCTGTATGTGTGTGTATTATGTATTAAGCAAAACTGACCTTTCTATGTCCCCAGGTTTCCCAATGAGCTAAGCATTTCAGTGACTTACCAGAAACAGCATCAGGTGTCTAATGAAACAATATTAGATTTTCTTCTGAGTCATTGACACAAGTCTCTCTAAAGAGATTAACTCTTTCTTAATGTCTAGCCAAAGAGAAAAATTGATAACTACAGCACTTAGAGGGGTTTATTTAGATGAGACCTCATGTAGAATATACAAACCTACTGTGAGGGTAGCATTCATTCATAGGAGGAAGGATGCTTGTTTTAGGGGACTATATAGAAAATTGCTTTCTCAAGGCAATTAATGGAACCTAGTCCACTTTCAGATTATAAACCTCTTCATGGAAAGGACCAGGTCATTCATTTTGTGTCCACTACAACATATAACGCATTGCCTTGGGCAGACTATTATATTATTATCCCCAATTTATAGAGAGGATGACTGGGACTCAAAGAAGTTAAATGGCTTGTTCCAAGGGTCTTAGAGGTAGTTATTAGCAGACCTGGTATTTGAATTCAGGTTTTCTAACTTTAAGACCAAAGAAAGAATTCCTCTACATCATGTTGCCCAATGTTGCTTAGAAAATGTATGTGAATCAAGTGGAAGTAAATATTTGTATTGCTTAACATGAGGAGATGACAAGAAGAGTATGAACTGGGTAAATCTGGGTGGGACCAATAAAAATTTGGTTGGTGAGGAGGCCTTTGGATTTTTGAAAAATATCAATATTGCTGGTATCATTAATATGACCTGTGCTACAGAAAAAGAACATAGATGAAGGAAGTATTCAAGATCCTCCCAGAGGCCACCTAGTAATTGACTGGTTATATTAAAGATCACATTAGGGATTTCAGCTGAGCTTCTTGTGGGGTTAGACCCCATTACTTTTTAGTGCCAACTTTACCCTTCAGGAAATTGTGAGTATAGCTCTATAACAGCTTGTGTTCGCTTACAGGATAAAGTTATTATTGCACTTGCCTTTGACTGTGTGGATAAGGTGGTTTACTGGACAGATATCAGTGAGCCTGCCATTGGGAGAGCCAGCCTTTATGGTGGGGAGCCAACGACCATCATCAAACAAGGTGGGAAATGCTTTCTGTTATTCATTGGTTTTATCTCTAAGGAAAAGGACAGACCTCCATGGTGTGGTATAAGAGGAAATGGCATCTTGCAATCCAATGCATCAGGTAGGGGGCCCTGGCCTCAAATATCATTCTATAGCTAACTTGCCTCAAGAGTTCACTTTGAAAATGTACTTATCCCCTGGAAGATCATAGGTTTCAAGCTGGAAGGGACCTCAGAGGCCATCTAGAACAACTCCTTTATTGGGTGACCTACCTTAAAAGGTTTTGGAATAAATTTGAGAATAAGGTTGGGAAATGGCATCAGTATCCAAATCACACTGGACAGATGTTTGCTCTACTATATTGCCTTTGAAGGTTCCCCTCCACTTCCCAACCCCCTGCTTTACAGATGAGGAAACTAAGGCCTGAAGAGAAAGGTTAAGTAATTTGCCCAAGATCACACAGGTTAGGTAGCTGATCAAGACAGAATTCAAACTCAGGCTTTCCCACTCTAAGTCTAGTACACTTTCCACTGAACCCGTATGGATCCTATCACAGTGCAATCCACAGGTTTGTATAAATTCTGTCATTGCATAGAGTTTTCATGTCTTGACTATTGCTTGAAATAAATGGGCCATGAGCTGAACTTAGAGACATTTTCATCCAACGGATCTGTATTGAAATAGCATTGGTTCTTTTGGGATATGATCTACAATCTGAAGTATAATGCAACAGAAAATCATTTTGCTTCCAGCGTGGACTGCTAAATCATAACAGCATGCTTTTAAAAATAGGCTTTTGGCTTTTGGTTTCTCCTAGCATGAAACAGAGCATAGCTCTCCAATTTCCAATTTGACATTTTGCTGACCATTCCTATTCTGAAAGGGTCCCAGTGCTTTTGAAGCAGACCCCTGGGCTTTTTCCCTTTGGTTGACTTTGCCAGAGGTTAATGCAGCAGGAATTAAAGTTGAATTAAATTCGTTTGGCTGTGGATACAGCCACTTAGTTCTTTGCTACAAAACTCTGTTATCAAGAGATTATTGCTGTTTTTTCCATGATTGAGTTGATGAGTAGAAATTTTCCAGATGCCATTTTGCATTTATCCAGTTGTTCCTTTTCCCAAAATGTTGTGACTATTATCTTCATTTTGAGTTCAAAACTCAGTGGGCTAGGCTAGGCTAGTAGGTCAGTGTCAGCTATTTCCTGTTGCTCTTGGACCTGATAACCATCCAAGACAATTCTGCACAGTCAGAAATGTTCCCAACAAAAGCCTACTTACTTACTGCCAAAACACTGAATGAAAGAAACCCAGATCTGATCCTTGTAGAAGAAAAGTCTCTGTGTGAGCTTTTCACCAAAAGCAGAGAAACTTCAACATTGACAGGTGGATGCTTGATATAGAATGCCACCGTGTTTTCCTTTTCCCTTTCCCTATGTTTTATACTCTGGCTTTCTTAAGTCCCAGCTAAAATCCCATTTCTACAGGAAGCCTCTCTCCATCCCTCTTAATTCTAGTGCCTTCCTGCTGTTGATTATTTCTAATTTATCCTGTAAATAGCTTGTTTGCACAATAGTTGTTCATGTGCTGTTTCCCCCCCATTAGACTGTGAACTCCTTGTGAGCAGGGACTGGTTTTTACTTTTCTTTGTATCTCTGGTGCTTAGCACAGAGCCTGGAACATGGTAAGTGCTTAATTGTTGTCAGCACCACAGGCCATGAGCAACATGTCCCTGTGGGGCCTGAATTTTCTTGGAGTTTGAATTAAGACTAAGATTTTTAGTGATGAGATAATGAGATGTGGAGCTCCCTCTGGGACTTCTTCAAGCATCGTATAAAAATATTAAACTCTTAGCAGTCCCTCCTCCCCCCACCCCATCAGTGTGAGCATGTATGAGCTCTGAATATCCCACATAGCCAATGTGGGATGGACTCATTCCAAATTTACCCCACAGTGATTTATTCTGATCCTGTCTCATGGAATCAAAGGGTGGGACATGACCTCAAGAGGTCATCCTCCCCCTCCCTTTGCCTCCAGGGACATGTGAAATATTTTAATACTTTACAAATCCGTACTTTCCTTTGAATAAAAAAGACTTTGCCCCCACTGCAGCTTTTCATTCGTAATGAACTTCCTCTGGGAGGGGGTCTGAGGTGGCTTTGATGTTTCCAACATGTAATGGCAGGGTTCCCATCAGAAGTCTGAGGGGAGACAGAGTGGGGGCAGCAGCCTTACTGTTTGGATTCTTTAAAATTTAATGAAAGTTAATACATACTGAATTGTGCTGACTACCTCACTTTGCTAAATCACCCAGGTAGGAGACTGAATAGAAATGAAAAACACCATAGAGAACAAATTCTTATTATAGTTGGGGTTTTTTCCCTCAGCTCTACTTTTTTCTTTTAAAGTTGTGCTTCTGACTTTTGTTTCCTACATGACAGTTATTTCACAATGTACTCCCTGACCAAACCCTGCCTTATAACAAAGACAGTTAAGCAAAGACAACTTAAAAAGCTACAATGTCTAATGGCATATGGAGTATTCTACACCCAGAAACTCCCATCCTCCTACTGAAAGGAGGGAACTGTTTTATCCTCCCTTCACAGGATCATAGTTTTAGAATTGGAAGGTGCCTTAACACTCTCATTTAAAGATGAGGAATCTCAGGTCCAAACTGAATAAATGACTTAACAGCTGGTAAGTAGCAGAGGGAGGATAGAACCCAGATCTTCCTGACTCTAAGTTTGGCAGTCTATCCACTACGCATACTTTCTAGAATAATAGCTAACGTTTATATAGTGCTTTAAGGTTTTGGACCAATTTCTTTTTTGGGGGGGAGGTCAATTGGGATTAAGTGACTTGCCCAAGGTCACATGGCTAGTTTTTGTGTTAAGTGTCTGAGGCCAGATTTGAACTCAGGTCCTCCTGACTCCGGGGCCAGTGCTCTATTCACTGTGCCACCTAGCCACCCCAAGTTTTGGACCAATTTCAAGTGTTTTCTAGGGACTAATGAATGAGCCCTAGATATTACAGTGTAGATTAGAATAGACCTTAGAGTCAGGAAGACCTAGGTTTAGTTCCTACTTCTAATACAACTGACTGTGTGTTAAGCTTAAGACGTGTGAGCTTTTCACCAAAAGCAGAGAAATTTCAACATTCACTTGATATAGAATGCCACTATATTTACCTTTTCCCTTACCCTTTGTCTTATACTCTGGCTTTCTTAAGTCCCAGCTAAAATCCCATTTCTACAGGAAGCCTCTCTCCATCCCTCTTAATTCTAGTGCCTTCCCTCTGTTGATTATTTCTAATTTATCTTGTAAATAGCTTGTTTGCACAATAGTTGTTTATGTGGTGTTTTTGCCCCATTAGACTGTGAACTCTTTGTGAGCAGGGACTGGTTCCTACTTTTCTTTGTATCTCTAGTGCTTAGCACAGAGCCTGGAACATAGTAAGTGCTTAATTGTAAGCACCTAACATCTCAGGAGGCTCTCCCTGATAACTCTATGCATTTAAGTTATAGGCAAGTTGCTGATCTGAATTAGTCGAGGGAGTTTCCACATTGAGAGCTTTACTTTCACCAATAAAATTACCACTGGGGACGTGGGTGGGGGAAAGGCGGGGAGAAAATCTGTAACTCAAAATCTGGTGGAAATGAATGATGTAAACCAGAAGTTAATAAAGCATTGAAAAAAAAATTACCAGTCTAGATTTGTGCCCTTTCCCTCCCCTCTTACTGCCTATACAGAATGAATTTGTTGTCTCTCTGGGTTTTCTGAAAGACCGAAGGAGGGTATTTTTTTTTTTTAAAGCAATTGGGGTTAAGTAACTTGCTCAAGGTTACACGGCTAGTCATTATTTATGTGTGGGTGCTCATTTTCTGAGGCCGGATCTGATCTCGGGTCATCCCAACTCCGAGGCCGGTGCTCTTACTCACTGCACCACCTAGCCGCCCCTTTAGGGCAATTGGGGTTAAGTAACTTGCCCAAGGTTACACGGCTAGGTTTTTGTTTGTGCAGATTAAGTGTCGGAGGCCGGCTCCGAACTCAGGTCCTTCTGATTCCAGGGCCGGCGCTCTATTCACTGCGCCACCTAGCCACCCCTGGGAGGGTATATTTTATAAGCCCCCACGTGCTGGAGCCAGCTGGTACTGGCTTGAGAGCCAGTTGTTAAATTTTCAGTGTGAGCATTTAAACCTTGGAAATAAGCAAAACACTACAAATCAGAGCTTTATTTATTGTTGTGCCGATTGTCTAAATTTAAGAAAGAACATTAGTGATGTAGATTAAACCTAAAAGTGTATCATGTACATTTAAACATTTACCAACACACTTCTGCTCATAAACAACCAGGATTTCATTTTCAAACTGTGAGCTTATAGAAATAGCAAAATTGTAAACTGCACTAAGTGAACTCAGGATATGGTGGCAAAGAGATTCCCATCAGTAACTTCATCATCTTACCTAGTTTATCAAACAAATCTATTTTATGAAAGTCATTTGTGATTTTTCCATGTTTGGTTCTAGATCTTGGAAGTCCAGAAGGACTTGCTCTTGATCATCTAGGTCGCAATATTTTCTGGACCGATTCTCATCTGGATCGAATAGAAGTAGCAAAGCTTGATGGCAGCCAGCGCCGAGTGCTCTTTGAAACAGATCTGGTGAACCCCAGAGGAATCATAACGGACTCTATTAGAGGGTATTTTCTGTTGGTGAAAATGTCTACGTCTCTCTGGGATATTTTGGGATAGCAGGCTCTTAACACCAGTCTTATTCCCCTTCTTAAATATAAGACCCCTGGAAATAGTTGATACTCTTCAAAAAATGTTTTTGGGTTTTTTTTTTACTTCCAGAAGTTTCCATTTTGTAGAAACCCTATTTAGTAGAAACTCTGTGTATTGTGACTCAGGTGTAATATGTTCACACCACCTTGTTCTACTGAAAAACCATGTACTTGCGTTGAATGAGAATAATATTGGAAGTGTGACTAAGATGGACAGCTCCAGAACTCTTACCTGGGTTCCAGTCCATCACTAGAGGCCATTATTGGTGTTATTATTATCGTTCCTTTGGATATCAAACAGCATAACTTTCTCAAATAGTACTTTGTCCTCACTTTTGCGTAATTTGGACTTTATGGATCTTACCAGAGTCAGTTTTCCTTCCTTACACATATTGGACTTGTTTACAAGTATCATTGCCCCCTATCGCTGTTTGAATCCACATCTATGCCTTTGTCTTCACTCCCCAAAGCCTGCAGTGCATTCTGGGTTATTATAGTGACTGTATTATTCTGGGTTATTATAGTGACTGTATGTAATGAATGATTTTGATAATAGTCCTGCTGGTAACATATCAGTGTAGACTATGGAATGAGTTTGTTCTTAAACTAGTCGGTTCAGTTGGCATGTGGGAGGAAATAATAAATTTTGAAAAGTTAAATTTACCTCTTCCCCATTCTCTTCTACCTAGCCTGTTCATTTTAGCCCGTGGTTTATTTAGTATCTGCTGGTATTTGTCGTTGTTTTGTTACCATAGGCTCCTTTTAAAAAAGGACTTAAAACCATCCTTTCAATATTACTTCAGTGTTCACGTGTTTTCTTCTTTCTTCTTTACCACCTCCGTCTTTCCTCTTCTAGAAACCTCTATTGGACAGATTGGAACCGAGAAAGTCCTAAAATTGAAACTTCCTACATGGATGGCACCAACAGAAGGATCCTTGTGAAAGATGACCTGGGATTGCCCAATGGATTGACTTTTGATACTTACAGTTCACTGTTATGCTGGGTTGATGCAGGTAACTTGAATGCCCTCACGTATGAGAAATAAAAAGCAATGCTGGCCCTTGTGTACTTCAGGAGTATCTCCCAACAAGTGGAGGGGGCTGGGGACTTCCCACATGTAAGTCAGCCCACTTCGAGAGCCTTTACAAACACATCACAACAGACTGTACATTTTTTATTTCTATAGCACTTTAAGGTTTGCCAAATGCTTTACATATATTGTCTATATATTGTCTTGTTTGATCCTCACAACAACCCCAGGTTCACCCAACTAATCAGTGTCTGAAGCAGAATTCAAACTCAGGTCTTCCTAACTACAAACCTAGTGCTCTATCCACTGCACCACCCAGCTACCTGACCAAAGAATACACCGGAGATTATTATTTACAGGAAGGTTCCCAGCAGCAACCAGAACATATTTCTCAAATTACTGTCAAAAGACACAGACAGGGATCTCGTCCTCAGTTGAATTTTTTGCTTTGTTTTTAATCTCAGTCATGTTCTAGAGGACAGCTTTGTTTTAGCCAAAGAGGGGAGCAGGGACTTACCACTACCATCCTTCAGATATGAGGTAGATCTAAGCCCATCAAGAAAATCTAATGCTGAATCTCCTCTGATTAAAAAAAAGATGATTTTATGAATGGTACCAGTTCCAAACATCAATCTAGGAGTTCACTTTTTTAAAAGCCTGTTAGCTGGTAGTTATCAGCTGCCATTGACCTTTGCACTACCTACTTCATAGGGTTATAGTACCTGCTAAAGAGTAAATTACTATAAAAATACAAGTTGATACTATGATTGTTAACAACTATTGGAAATACAAATGGCCTACTCCAAAAAAGGCATGAGTCTATGAAGGAAGAAGAAAGCTGAATGTGTCAGGGAAAGCTAGGAAAAATAATTTTTTTTTAAAAAGTTGAATTTATTCACTAAGCTATGTCATTTGTAACACTGACTCTTTCTCACCCATGCTCTGTTTTTGACACAAAAGGGCTATTTTTCATGCACAAAGAACAAATTGTTTTCTTTCTACACAGGCACCAATAGGGTGGAATGCATGAACCCCAGTCATCCCGGCCAGCGCAAGATCCTTGAAGGGCCCCAGTATCCTTTTGCTGTTACAAGCTATGGGAAGAATTTGTATTACACAGACTGGAAAACGTATGTCAGCTGTTAAAGTGTTGGGGCCCTTGGTGTGTTTGTGGCCACAGACCTTCCCATCTGTTCAGTTGGCCCAGACTTTGGCCTTCTGAGAAACTGCTTTCCTACTCTCTGAGCTGTCAGTGGCTAAGGCAGAAGGAGGGGGAAGATTAGGAAGAGAGAGAAAGGAGTTAATGAAGCCATTTTTCATCGTAATGTTTTGGTTAGCAGAATTTCCCTATATTTTCAAAAATGGTCTTCCTTAGGATATACATCTAATCCACAGGGGTCCTGCACCATTTCTAATGAACGAGGTCACTTTTGTTTTTTCTTTCTTTACTGCAGTACTTAATTAGCTGTATATCCTCAGTCCCTTTGCTAACCTTGCTAACCCTGCCTCCCAGATAAAAGCTAGGCCAGAGAGATGGCTTCCCAAAGAGCTTTGATCTTAAGCCAGAGAGAGGTGATGAGAATTGCCCTTTGATCCTTGCTTACCTCCAAGAAGTAGGCACCACCAGGCTTGAAACTCCCCCCAGGAGGAATACATTCTTACTCAGGAAAAAAACCATAACCTTTGCTTACTGACTTTCCTCGGGCAACTCTCGCTGTGTCTGCAAAAAAAGGCTCCTCGGAAGAATGAACAGACAATATTTTGTCTTGTTTCCTTTGCTGGTAGGAATTCTGTCGTGGCAGTGGATCTCGCTATCTCCAAAGAGACGGACAGCTTCCATCCTCACAAACAGACCCGGCTGTATGGCATAACAACAGCTTTTTCTCAGTGTCCCCAAGGTACCTGTCACTGACACTGCTGCAGTTTAGTGGCCAGTGGTGTTCTCACACCCTTGAAGCTGGAGGGAAAATTGAAGTGGGGTGGGGGAGGAAGTGGGATTGAGTGGGTGGGTTTTGGGGTGTCCTATGAATTTGACTTACCCATGCTCAGTGATGAGAAAGAGGTTTTATTAAAATCTTTGGGCAGCCCACCCTGCTGAGCCACCCAACCAATCTCTAGATACTGCTCAGTCCACACTGAGATGAGGATTGGAAAGTTGAAGGGAGAGGGGAATAGTCTTCCTATGCCTAGCATTTTGAGATGTACAATATTCTAGACTTTTTATTTAACCCCTTAAGAAATAACTTTTGGTGGGGCGGCTAGGTGGCGCAGTGAGTAGAGCGTCAGCCCTGGAGTCAGAAAGACCTGAGTTCGGATCCGGCCTCAGACATTTAATGCACACACAAAAACAAAAAAACCTAGCCGTGTGACCTTGGGCAAGTTACTTAACCCCAATTGCCCTCCAAAAAGAAAAAAGAAAAAAGAAAAGAAATAACTTTTGGGGAGGCACCTAGGTGCTAGATAAAGTACTGGGCCTAGAATCATGAATACTCATCTTCATGAGTTCAAATCTAGCCTTACATACCAGCTGTATGCCTCTGGGCAAGTCACTTAATCTTGTTTGCCTTAGTTTTTCTTCTGTAAAATGGGCTGGAGAAGAAAATGGCAAATCACTCTAGTATCTAAGAAAATCCCAACTGGGGTCACGAAGAGTTGGAAAATGAAAGAGTCAAAAAAATGATCAAATATGCAACAACTTTCCAGACAAGTTTTGGTGGTTTGGGGAAATGAGCTGTTATTCATCTGCATAGCTTTCAAGTCAGAAAATCATTATATTTTATTTCCTTGCGTGAGAAAAAACCTAGGAAGGAGACTTCCAGTGATAAGACTGATGAGCATCCTGGACAGTTTCACATCATCATATTATTTTTTTATTTTTATTTTCTTAAATCAAGACCTGTGCTTTAATTAATATAGTGAGCTCCCTGGTCTGTAAATTCCCTTCAACAATGCAGGTCAGGAACTCAATCGTTTCTTGAGAGTTGCCTGAAGCATTGAGCACTTCAGTGACTTAACCAGATTTATATAGATTTAGAGCTGGAAGAGTCCTCAGAGCCCATAAAATCCATTTTATAGATGACAAAACAGAAGTTAAGTGACTTTCCCAGGGTCACACATAGCTTGTGTCTGAGGCATGATTTGAATTGAGGCCTTCCTAATTCTATACTGGTGCTCTATCTACTACACCAGCTATAGATGCCTCAAGAGGCAGGATTTAAACCCAGTTTTTCCCGTCTTCAATGACAACCGTCTATCTGCTCTGCTAATTGCCCCTTACGGTTCATAGAGGAAAAAAAAGACTCAATAGAGGGGCCATCTGGTTAACATTATTGTCTGTGTCAGCTCAGATGACTTCTCTTGACATTAAAATCAACACGTTTTGCTTTACAACAGGCCACAACTACTGCACAGTCAATAATGGAGGCTGCACTCATCTCTGCTTGGCTACCCCAGGAAGCAGGTCCTGTCGATGCCCTGACAACACCCTGGGGGTTGACTGCATAGAGAGGAAGTAATGCACTGGAAACACAAAAAGGAAGGAATACCACTTCATTTCCCACATTTTCAACCACAACACCCTACCTTGACATGGACCAGACTGAAACCAATCTTTCAGAGCCAACTTGTAATTGGCCCAGTGACCAACACAACCTGGAGACCTTCAGTGTTCCGTTTGCCACTAAAAAAATGCATCCTGTGCTCTCTGTAATAGGAAAGCCTTAATCTGTATACTAGAACCTTAAGGACCCTCTTGGTGGAGGCTCCAGGAGAATTGCATGAAGCCCCTCATCTGTGTTGTCTGGCTTCTTGAGTCTCTCTCAGCCCCTTGATACACAGCCAGCCTGAGCCAATTTAGGAAGAATTGTGAGGTAGGCTAGGATCCTCTCTGGTGGCCTCCCATCTCCCTTCCAGGTGCTCTCTTTCCCTGTTTCATTGCCCTCCCCTTCTAGTATACACCTTCTAACAAATTCAGTTCTCTTGTGCTGCCAAAGGCTTCCTACTATAATGCCTCTTTTAGGCCCTTTTGTTCTACTCTTTGACAAAGAAAACCTTGTCTATGCTCCTTCCCATTTCCCTGAGAATTCTACTCTCTGCTGAGTAATTTTTGTCACCATTCCCCAATAAGATATTAGTATTTAAATGGTCACATGAGGTAGACCAGGCCTCAATCCAAAGGAATGAATCTAAAATATATTTTAGGACAGCACAAGAGATATTTAGGTGTAAGAGGATTCTTTGGCATCTCTCAAGCCTCACCAACAGCTGCCTTCTCTAATGCATCCATCCACATGTACTGCTACCACCAATAATCTAGTATGCCAAGAACATAGGATGTAAGTAAGGTCTGAAAGGGTTATCTTGGGTCCAGCTTTCTCATTTTGCAGATGGGGAAACGGAGCCCCAGAGAGACTACATCAGCAACAATTCATTCCTTATCTAAACATTTCATACAAGTGCTCTACTCCTGGGTTGCAGATTTCCCTAACACCAGGGCCAGGAAATGAATGCTATGGAGATCATTTTCTCCTCCCATACCTGGTCCATTTAGCAGACTAGACTTCTTCATAGTTAAAATTCTCCTCAGATCTGCTTTTCCTCCAGATTTGATTTCTATGATTTCAAGTGCCTTATTTAGTATCCTCACTCACTGTGTGGATGGTCCTTGTTGGCCTTCCATCTTCTCATTCTTGAGGGATGAGTCCTGTCTTCTCATTTTAGGAGAAAAACCGCAGAATTGATGATGCCTCAGAGGGAAGCAGATGACTGTGAGAAGCAGTGGGGGGAGATGTGTATGGTCTCATTTTTAGCATATGGTGCTGGGCACATCTCCGTGGTTTGGACATCCCAGGAAATGAATGGCCATAATACTTCAATTCAGTATTTATTTGGCACCTACTATATGCAAATCTGTTATTATTGTGCTGTGCAGATAATAGGTACTTATATATAAACTAAATTGAATTTTATTGATGAAATCTTCTTAAAAGAGCCTTTGCCTCTTTTTTATCCCCAGTACTTAGCATAGTGCCCAGTTGGCATTTAATAAATGTTTATTGATTAATTGCCCCCATTTATTTTTTCTAGGTATTTTCAATGATTGGCTAAACATGCTCTTTTAACTGTTTGAGTGACTAGCATGGGATTTTTATATCATTTACTTTTCAGAGGCCAGTAGCTAATGCCACAGTAGAAATATGGGTTCAAAGCTATGTTTCTGAAGTTGGGGGTTTTGATGGCATAAAGACCCAGGATTTTAAATCTATAGGAGGGAATGTAGTGATTGATTAAATAGCTTTAAACAAAACACACACACACACACACACACACACACACAAACTGGGGAGGCAAAAAGAATGTTAACATTATCAACAAAGAAAACTCAATAAATTCTGAGATGAAGGGATCCGTGTGCCAAAAAATATTTAATCTCTGTCTCTGTCTGCCTCTTCTGTCTGTCTGTCTCTGTCTCTTACACTTTTCCTTGCAATGTCATGGAAGATAATCAGTTAAGTGCCAAATGAATAGTATAGTATGTTCTGTAGTAGTCCAAAGAGTATAGTAGACTAGATTGTTCAGGAAAAACTTCATGGAGGAAGTGGAACTTTCTGTGGGCCATGAAGGATGGCCAGAACTTGAAAGGGAGAAAGGCACAGAGTTGGAAATTCATAGAGTTGGGGACAAGTGCAGTGTATTTGAAAAGCATTCAGCAGATCAGAGCGGGTAAAACAGTTTGTATAAGAAAGTAATGGGAAGTAACATTGAAAAGAAAGCTTGGCACCAGGTTGTAGTGAGCCTTCAATGCCAACGGAAGGAATTTGGATTTTATCTTGAAGGTAAAGAAGAACCTTCAAATTGTTGAGGGAGAGGAGGTCTTCCTCTGAACAGAATAGTGAAATAAGTTATTGGTGTTTGAAGAAGATTAATCTGGCAATAGTGTGTAGGGGAGAGTTGGAGGGAGAGGGCAACGAGTGTAAGCAGGGAGAATTACGAGATGATTGCAATAGCCCACGCATGATGCTAAGCATCTAGACCAGGGGGAATGTTGCTTGTCAGCCTGTTAGGAGAGATTCCTGTTTAGATGTGGGTTGGACTAAGTGACCCCTGAGGTCCCTAACAATACTAAGAGCTATTTTCAAAATTTCTTTTAATAACTATATTAGCTGGTAAGGGTTTATAGTGTGACCCTTCTCAGGGCCATTTGCTTTTTTTTTCCATAGGGGTCCTTGAAGACAAAAACCTTTAAGGCTCAAAGCAATTAAGCTATAATGGCAAAATAACAAGTGGGATTTTCTGTCATTGGAATCCTTCGAGAAAAGACAGGATGACTATTTTTTTGAGGATGATGTAGACAAGATTCATGCCTCAGGCAGAGCTTGTGCTAAATGAATTTTGTGGGCCACTCCAACCTTACAATTCTATAATTCAGTGATTTTTCCTCCCCAAGAATGACCTTCCCATACCATCTCCCCTCTATGCTCACTCCAGTTTCTAGTCCCTTTCCTGTCTCTCTATATGTCTAAAGAAGAACCTTGGGACCCAGGTGAGAAGAGAACCTTTTCTTACACATGTTAAGAATAGTTTTATTTTGTGATGCAAGCAATACATCTCCAAGAAGCACGAGATTGGGGAACCTTTTGGTTCCTCTGGTAGTGTTGGGGTTTATATGAGGCCTATTCTACAGAAGAGATTCCTTTTGATTTATATTTATCAAAACATATCCACCTCTATATAAAGTGTTCTTCATGATTTTGTATAACTTTTATAACTTCATTTTATTCATATTTTATCAGATACATTTTTCAAAAAATTTTAAAAGCTATCAGTTCTAAAAAATGTGCAGAACATTGAAGGTGCTTAATAACTATGTTCCCCCAAAGTTATGCAATTATCAGGTGATTCCCTAAAGTTTACAACTGTACCACTAATAGTGCAGAAAATAATAAAGTGTTTTTTTTTTTTGTAAAAAAAAATCATCTTGTGTTCAATGGTGTCAGCTTTTCTGAAAGACGAATTTTAGGACCTAGAGTTTTCTTATCACTGTTAATAACTATTTGTTAAATCTGAGCAGGAAACCTAACTTAGGAATAGGATTTTTCTAACTTGAGTAGGAAAAATGATTTAAGAATAAGGTTTACTTTTGGTTTTTTTAAAAAAAGAAACTGTAAGGAAAAATTCCATTTCAATAAACTTGTTTCACATAAATTCAATTCAACACATTTAGTAAATCCTCACTTAAGAAATGGTGCTGTTTTGTTTTGTCTTGATTTGCCTCTCTTTGTGTTCCCATTACTTGGCACATAGGTGCTTATTAAATGCTGGTAAACTAGTGGATTGACTACTGTGTACAGTGCTCTACACTAAAGCATAGGATGTATTCTTATGCAGAATTTTCCTGAGATTGTAGTTTCATGACCATTGGGGTTCTTTTGGTGAGGGTCTCTGATATAAGGCATTTTCTGGAGTTGAATAATTTTTGAGGGGGGAAGGCAAGGCAATTGCGGCTAAGTGACTTGCCCAAGGTCACACAGCTAGTAAGTGTGTCAAGTGTCTAAGGCTGATTTTAACTCAGGTCCTCCTGACTCCAGGGCTGGTGCTTTATTCACTGTGCCACCTAGCTGCTCCCTGGAGTTGAATGAGTCTCTTTTTTTAATTTTTAAATTTTTTTTAAAATTTTCGTAGGGGGGGAAGGCAAGGCAATTAGGGTTAAGTGACTGGCCCAAGGTCACACGACTGCCAAGTGTTAAGTGTCTGAGACCTGGATTTGAACTTAACTCAGGTCCTCCTGATTCCAGGGCTGGTAGATAGTGGGAAAAAAAAAAGACTGGAGGTTAACAAAACAGTATTTAGTTACCACCCTTCTAAATGTATGTTCTAACCAGTTAACCAACTAACAGGAATTTAGGGAAAAGAACAGCATATACCTGTTGTGTACCAGGCACTGTGCTAAGCATTTTTACAAATATTATCTTGTTTGATCCTCACAACAATCCCTGCAAAGTAGGTGCTATTATTATCCCCATGTTATAGTTAAGGAAACTTAACCAGAGAGAGGTGAAGTGACTTGCCCAGGTTCACATAACTACTAAGTATCTGAGATCAGTTTTGAAATAAGTTCTTCCTGACTCCAGGCTCTACAATATATCTATGGTACCCCCTTGACACCTAATATATTTGTGGGGTTTTTTATGCATCCTAAAATTTGACTCCTAGCCGCGACTACAATATTCCAGATGTTAACTTCCATGTGCTCACCACAAAAGAAATACAACTATTTCATGTGCTTATAAATCTGTGTGGAGCAATATAGTTCCAATATACATGAATTCCCACCTTATAAACCGGTTGTGTTCCAAAAGTTTATTTTTAGTTGGGATTCAGAACGCTGCCATAAAGAGTAACTAGGTTCCCAGGCTAGCCCATAAAAGTTTTGGGTAACTCATAATGTCACTGTATTTTATAACTTTATTTCCGTTTATAACAATATGTAGTTCTAAATCATAAATGTGGATCCAAGAATCCAACCTTCCCGGGGGGGGGGGGTGGCTAGGTGGCACAATGAATAGAGCTCCAGCCCTGGAGTCAGGAGGACCTGAGCTCAAATCCGGCACCAGACACTTGACACACACACTAGCTGTGTGACTTTGGGCAAGTCACTTAACCCCAATTGCCCTCCAAAAAAAAAAAATATATATATATATATATATATATACATATACCTTCCCTAATGAAAAACGACCCTCTTTCAGGAAAAAAAAAACCAGGAACCTTTGCTCTGGGGATTTCAGTGAATTACAGGCTAACTATACATTTCTAGTGAGATATAATAACAAAACTTGTGGATACAATTTTTAGACTAGAGGAATTTTCACTGTACTCTGCCGTAGTCAGAAAACTTCTGGAATATTATACTCAGTTAATATCTGGAACGTTATGTTCAGTTCTGGGTGCCACATTTTAGCAAACATTTCTTATATACCTATGATGTGCCAGGAATCCTTGTCCTCAAGGAACTTCCACTCCACTTGAAGAAGGGGACACGACAAGTTAGAGACAATTCTGAGGGAGGAGACCAGATGGGGAAGGGCCATAGAGTTTATGACATGAGATGAGTATCAGTTGACAGAAACTGACTAAACTACGTTTAGTGTAGAGAAGATTCAGTACTATCGATAAGTGTATTAAGTATGTATGCCAAAGAGGCCAGAGACTTGATCTATTGGCCAAAATGGGCAGAGCTAAGAACAGTGGGTAGAAGTTGCAAAAAGACATATCGAGGCTGAAACTTATTAACAATTAGAATTGTCCCAAAGTGATACGAAAGGCTGCCTCAAGATAAGTTGTCCTTATCTATGGGATATTCTTAAATTGGGTGCTTTTGAATAAGGGATTTTCTATAAACTTGCCTCAATTCCAAAAGAGGAATTTCAAAACAATAGCAGAACCATTGGAATGAGTTTTTAACCTCCTAACCTCCTTGGAAGGGACAATGTCCATGTGGATTCAACCATTTCAGTAGGGTTATTTTAACTTTTTTATGTTTTTCTGGGAGACCTATAGTCCTCAGGTTGTCACTATGCATCTGGTCTTTGAGATCATTGTGTTTTGCTTGTATGGAGAACATGCTTCCTTTTAAAGTTACTGCTTTTTTCTTTCTAGATTTTGCTTCACTTCTCTGTATTTGCATTCTCTATCAGTTGTTTCTTTGGTGAGACTTTGCCACTATGGATTCAAGTTTTTCTCTTCTGCCAATTACTTCTGCTGTACAGTCATAAAGTCTGCTTTCACAACTCATTTCTTCTTCAAACTATTCAGCAATATCCTGCTATAGTTCTATGTTCTCTTGGGAACCCACTGGGTCCTCTGATGAGTCAGGTGTTGAATCATTTTCCTTTGTCTTACAACATTTATTCAGAGATGCTTGAACTCTTCCCTGAACTAGAGGTCATTTTTCCTTCTGTTTTATTATCTTCCCTATGAGTTAGCTCATGTTCAAAGTCTTTAATTCTTTTCTTCTTCCTGAGATCTTTGATAATTTCACTCTTTTTTCCTTATTTTCCCTTGCTTCTCAATTTCCTCCCTTTTGATGGCGGAGTTTCCCTAGTTTTCCTGATTTTTGGACCTCAAATCTGTCTCAGCTTCTTTCCATAATAGGCAATTCACACTTCATCAGCCTAGATCTCTGCCCCAAGTGACTGGAAGGGGCCATTGTGGAACAGATTGGCCCCAGCTGGATGCTGGGCTCTTTCCTTCAGGTTTAGTGAAATGCCACCCATCAGTCTTGCCCCTATTCCCTCTGTTCTTCCTTTGTTTGGTCAAGTTCTCTTTTAACACAGACAACTACCACTGTTCCCTGTTTTTGCCCTCATCACTCCCATAGCAGCCCAAGCAAATTTCTGCCATTCGGATCTCCACAGAACTGGGAATTGGGGGAGCTTTGATGTAGAATTGAGACTCTATTGCAAGACCATGAGGCATTTGATACAGTCTTAGGTTTGAGGCAAAGTCCCTGGGGATAGGGGCAGGGAAGAGGTGGCATGGGAGACCTGAGGAGAGAAAAAAGGGTTAGAACAGCTATTGCAGTGAGTGGGAGAAGGAATCAGTCAGTGAGAAGGAGTAAGATTACATTGTTGTGGATGAGATTAGCTGGGAAATGTAGGAGTTCCCAGTGGGCATGGTTTTATGACTTTCTTCAGAACCATTCAGCAATGTGTAGGAGCAAAGGAGATGGATGGGAGAACCAATCCAGGGTTGGGGTTTAGCAAGGCATGAACAACAGGACAAGGAATTCAAGAGAAAAGGACAGGAGTTAAGTATAGAAGTGAACTGACTCACAAAAAGGGTTAATGCTGGGAAAGGAGGAGAGTATAGCCAAAGCAGGAGTGATAGACTGGGATAGATAGTGATAGACTAAAGGCTAGGAGGATTGGATAGAATGATGGGGCAAAGAGTGGGTTCAGTATGAATGAGGGATAGGGAATGATAGAAAGCTAAAAGATTAAGATCAGATAAAAATAATCAGAATTCATAGAAGGTGTGCTATAGAACTTCACCTCCAGCTCCCTCATTTTACAGATGAAGAAATTGAAACCAGAGAAAGTAAGTGACTTACCCAAGGTGCCACTGCTAATAGGCATCAGAGCCAGTATTCAAACCCTCGTAATCTGACTCCTAACCCAGTCCTTTGTCCTTAGAATGCTTGCATAGGAGGGAAATCAGGAGAAAGGGCCAAAGTAATTATTCACTTTCCTGGTGTGGCAAAGACATTGGAGTATTACTTTTCCAAGGTTGGTTGGCTTGATTTCAGTTTCTACTCTAGCTACACATTGCTAAGAATCCCAGTGGACAATTTCAAGAAGGACAGCACAGTATAATTTAAAAGGTACTGAAATAGTAGTCAAGAGACCCAGATTCTACTCCCAGCTCTGCCACTAATGATTTATTTGACCTTGGGTTCCCATTTCCTTGTGTATATATATATATATATATATATATATATATATATATATATATATATATATATATATATATAATTATGGATTGGGCAAAATGATCACTCAAGTCCTTTCTAGTCAAGTCAAGTCAGCAAGCATTTATTAAGTGCTATCTATGTGCCAATGTACTAAGAGCTGGGAATATGCAATACAAGCAAAAAGAAAGATAGTACCTGCCCACATGGAGCTTACATTCTAATGAGAAAAGACATCATACAAAATGGAACTTCAAAGATATCTAAGAGAGGAAGTTGCCTTATGAAGGATGAGGGAAAGGTCCAGAGTGTCAGGAATGAAGCTCAGAGAGAAATGCAGTGAGCATGGTGGAACATGGGCATTTCCTCATAATGGAGAAACCCATTCAAGGTGAGAGCTTACAGGGGTTAAATTATTTTCCAGGAGTCAATAAAAAATGTGAAAGAAGGTGGTCTAGCTGTACCAGATCTCAAACTGTATTATAAAGCAGTAATTGTAAAAAAAATCTGGTACTAGCCAAGAAATAGAGTGATGGATCAGTGGAATAGATTAGGTACAAATTACAAGATAGTAAATGATCATAGTAATCTAGTGTATGATAAACTCAAAGATCCAAGCATTTGGGACAAAAACTCATTATTTGACGAGAACTGATGGGAAAACTAAAAAACAGTATGGCAGAAACTAGGTATAGATCAACATCTCACACTGTATACCAAGATAAGATCAAAATGAGTATATGATTTACACATAAAGGGTGATAACATAAGCAAATTAAGAAAGCATAGAATAGTTCATCTGTCAGATTTGTGGACAAGGAAAGAATTGAGAACCGAAGAAGATGTAAAGAGCATTACAAAATATAAAATAGATGATTTTGATTATATAAAATTAAAAAGGTTTTGCACAAACAAAACCAGTGCAACCAAGATTAGAAAGAAAGCAGAAATCTGGGAAATAATTTTTATAGCCAACGTTTCTGAAAAAAAGCTTTGTTTCTCAAATATATAGAGAACTGAGTCAAATTTATAAGAATATAAGTCATCACCAGTTGATAAATGGTCAAAGAGTATGAACGGGCAGTTTTCAGATGAGGAAAATAAAACTATCTAGAGTCATATGAAAAAAATGCTCTAAATCACTAAAGATTAGAGAAAAGCAAAATAAAACAACCCTGAGGTACTACCTCACACCTATCAGATTGACTAATAAGACAAAAAAGGAAAATGTTGGATGTTGGAGGGGATTTGGGAAAACTGGGACACTAAGGCACTGTTGGTGGAGTTGTAAACTGATTCAACCATTCTGGAGAACAATTTGGAACTGTGCCCAAAGAGCTATAAAACTGAGCCTACCCTTTGATCCAGCAATACCACTGCTAGGTCTATACCCCAAAGACACCACCAAAAAAAGGGGGAAAGACCTATTTGTACAAAAATATTTATAGCAGCTTTTTTTGTGGTGCCTAAGAGTTGGAAATTGAAGGGATATCTATCAATTGGGGAATAGCTAAACAAGTTGTTGTATATGATTGTAATGGTATATTGTGCTATAAGAAATGACAAGCAGGATAATTTCAGAAAATTTTGGAAAGATTTACATGAACTGATGCAAAGTGAAGTGAACAGAAGTAGGAGCTTTTTGTATACAGTAACAGCAATATTGTTCAATGAACTAGGAATGACTTAGTTATTCTCAGCAATACAATGATCTGAGACAATCCCAAAGGACTAATGATGAAGCATATTATCTGCCTCCAGGGAAAGAATTGATATTGCTTGAATACAGACTTAAACATACTATTTTTTTAAATTTTTTCTTTTATTTGAGTTTTCTTGCACAAAATTACTACTATGGAAATGTTTTCCATAACTGCATATGTATAACCTTATATCTGATGATATCTGATATCATCCTGGAGAGAAAGCGAGATAGTTTTGAAGCTCAAAACTCTAAATAAAAATGTTAAAGAATTGAAAAAAATTATTTTCCAGAGTGATAAGCCAGCTGGGGCATGGAGGAGGAGAGTAAGGAGTAAAAATGAGAAAGGACTGTATAGTGACATATTTTGTAGAACTGAGAATTTAGGGGCAGCTAGGTGGTACAGTGAATAGAGCACCAGCCCTGGAGTCAGGAGGAACTGAGTTCAAATCTAGCCTCAGACACTTAACACAAAAACTAGCCATGTGACTTTGGGCAAGTCACAACCCCAATTGCCCTCCAAAAAGCAAAAATAAAATAAAATAAAAATAAAAAAAGAACTGAGTGTTGGGGGTATACATGCAGTTTCCCTGGAGGCATGAGACCTGGAGCATGCTGACTCTACAGTAACCCTGTGGAGATAAATCAGACATTCCGTGAGACAGTTCTGTTCCAGGAAGGGAGCTCCATGACCTTCTGACTTGTTGCCAACTGATAGGGTCTTTAAGGGAAGAGAAGCCTTGAGATTCCAGGGAGGTTTGGGGAAGTTTAGGGAAGTTTAGAATGTCCTGCCCAGTACTCAGAGCCTGATACAGGGTACTCAGCTGTGACGTAAGAGGCGTATGGGAACAAGGACAATGTTATACTCCCAAAGATAGTTGTTTGTGATGGTTATGCAATTATACACTATATACTCTGAACTCTTTGCTGATCATGTAGAAGTTAGGATGTAATTGCATGAGAAACTGCTGAATAAAGTCTTATTAGTCTTTGACTCTTCTGGCTTGGAACTCCATTCTTGGGGAACGTAGCTGGACTACAACCAGATGTACACTGAGGGCCGGAATAAGGTAAGACCCGGCTGCCCCTGACCTTGGAGGTCGGATCAACTGAGAACTTAATTTTGTCATATTAACTATAAGTGCTGTAGGAGTTGAGAAGAGAAAAATCAATTGAAGTAATCAGGGAAGTTTTAAAAGAGGTGTAACCTGAGCTGGGCCTTAAAAGATGAGTGTGCTAGAAATGCAATAATCTCAATAGCCTGTTCCTAAAATCTAAATAACACTCTTAGCCAATTACTAAAACCTTTTCAAAATTTCTGGGTTGGGGATTAAATAATTTGGGTATGAGGATGGTCAAAGATTGCATCACATCTCACCAAAAAGTAGTTACTTCTTCTAACCCAAAGAGACAGGAAATGTTCGAAGACCTAATAACTGTGCCCAGAGGACCTTGAATAAGTAGAATGACATGGAAAGTTTCTATTACTATAACCTATATGGAAGCATATCCTATTATCTGCTTCTTCTTTAAAGAAAGTGTATAAATTGAAAATGGAAAATCCCAAGTCAGAATTATATAGCAGGAAAGAATATTAGAGGTCAGAGACCAATATGCTTGTCTTACAGATGAGAAAACTAAATCCCAGAGAAATTAAGTGATTTGTTTATGGTTACATAGCTAAGAAAAGTAAGTCTAGGATTCAGATTTCCTGACCCCAACTCCACAGTCTTTTCTACTCTGCCATGACTATTCAGTTTCTTCTATAGATGAGAAAGAATGGAGAGGAGGCCCTTCTTTGCCAGCAAAGGTAAAAATTAAGAGAAAATTATGGGAAAGATTTAATTCAACCACCATTTATTAAGTTCCAGACACTGGATACAAATACAGAAGCAAGATATTGTTTAACCTCAAAGAGCCTAAATTCTAGCAAAGATAGAATGGCAGTGCTGTGAAAACCTGACCTCAGAGAGCAGGGTTTTGGGGGGGAGTTAAGATGAGGGTGGGGATTGTACTAGGATCACAGATTTGGAGCTAGAATGGACTTTAGAAATTATTCCAATCCTCTCATTTTGTAGATGAAGAAACAGAGGTGCAGAAAGATTAAAAAACTTGCCCATAATCACAAAACTAGTCATAATAATAGCTAGTATTTATATAGTTCTTTAGGATTTGCAATGCAATTTATAGATATTATTTCATTTTATCCTCACAATAACCCCAAAAGGTAGGTGCTATTATCATCTCCATTTTACAGTTAGGGAAACTGAGGCAGGGAGAAGTTTTTGTTGTTGTTTGTTTGTTTATTTGCAGTTTTTTAAGGACTTGCCCAGAGTCACATAGCTAATACTTATCTAAGGTTGGATTTGAACTTCTTTACTGCAGACCAAGTACTTATTCCATTGTACCACCCAGCTGCCTTTGGGAAGTACCAAAATTCAAATCCAGATCCTTTGATTCAGTGGTCTTTTTCAAATATTCCAATATTTAAATGGATGGATCTGTGATCTCTGGTTTGGAGATTCAAGCCATGCTCCTCATAATTTATCCCTGTTGGCCTATCCTTTTTGTGGACTTTTGTCCATGTACAAACATAGGTTCAACGTGGAAGATCCATCTAATGTACTGGATCCCCTTGTCATTTTCTCCTGGCCTTGCAAGGATGCCTCCTTTATCCTCACCTAGTGACCAGCCCATTTTCTCTTTCTATCATTTATTTCACTGATGATATTTTGTTCTTCTCAGTTCCTCATATGCTTACCTTCTATAGGGTATCTCTCTGCCCTGTGGGTGCTAACTTGGAGATTCTTGTGTTCATGTCTCAAAGCAATACAACTTGATATGTCATCTTATATATTATTATTTTGTATATGTCATAACCACCCCCTCCACTCTGCCATCATAAACTACTTGTGTCTTATTTAGATTGAATTGAATTGAAGGGTTAGTTTAGAATAGATAACCTCTGAGTGCCCTTCCACTTGGGCTACTAGGTGACACAGTGGGTAGAATACCTGGATTCAGGAAGACTCATCTTCATGAGTTCAAATCTGGTCTTAAACACTTACTAGCTGTGTGAACCTGAACAAGTCACTTAAGTCTGTTTTTTCTCAGTTTCCTCATCTGCAAAATGAGCTGTCAAAGGATATGGCAAAACCACTCCAGTATTTTTGCTGAGAAAACCTCAAATGTGGTCATGAAGAATCAGATACCACTAAAATGACTGAAGAACAAAACCATTCCAACTCCAGAGATTCCCTCATTCTATAAACTGAGAAATGAATTGTTTTAAAGCCAGTGGAAATGGTTGCCTTATATAATAAGAGCCTGTATATATTTTTAGGCTAAACTTGTGGCCACCCCTCTAATGTACTTTGGAGAGGTTACCATGTCCCCAGCAGTGCTAGTTGAGGGAAGAGCAACAGCTTAAGGATAATGACCCACGTTTTGACTTCCTGGTTTCCAATTACACATTGCCTTTTGCTAAGCTTTTCTTTATTTTTAAATAGAGCTAAGGCAGCATCCACTGAACTTCAACTTTTCAGAAAGAATAGAGTAAGGAGTGACAGGGGATCATTAAGAATAATGGTACAGGTTCCTTAGAGACAGAGCAAGAAGACATTTGTGCATCCTATAGAAGATAGATTTGAACCCTGGATGTCTGCCATAAGCAAATACACACACACACACACACACACACACACACACACACACACACACACACATATATATATACACACAAATACATGTATATATACCTAAATGTTTTGGAGAATGACATTTTCTGACATTAAAATATATGAATTTAAACAAAGTCATATCTAAAAACACCCCATCTTGCTCTCCTGCTAGTTGTACCCTTAGGTGGAAGCCCTTCTTGAGGCCCTAGGCCCAGCTCTGATTAGAGGCCTAGGGTATCAAGCTAATCAAGCTTAGGGGGTGGCTAGGTGGCACAGTTAATAGAGCACTGATCCTGGAGTCAGGAGGACCTGAGTTCAAATCTGGCCTTAGACACTTAATACAAAACTAGTCGTGTGACCTTGGGCAAGTCACTTAACCCCAATTGCCCTATCTTCCCCTCTCCAAAAAGAAAAAAAAATAGTAAGCAAGCTAAAATATAGTCCATACTTTGAGGATATAAACAATGCCCAGAAGTCAACCCCAGGGTACCTCCAGGAAATGTGCTGTGCCTCACTAAGTTCAGGGAGGGTGATGAATAGATTACTTGGGGTTGGGAAAAATGTGCCTCCAGCTTTTCTAGCTGATCTAGTTAAAAAAGGAAATTTTCTACCTATTCAAAGCTGATATGTCAGAAAACCACGAGTCTCCACAATCTGACAAACCATCACCAAGGCCTGAGGACTTCATTCTGACAGCTTAGCTAAACATTTGGATATTATGGCTCATGTTTACCAATCTTCCTACTTGTCATTCAAAAATAAAAAGCAAAGATGTAGCCAAGTAAATATGAGTGACTTAATCAATAGGGGCTTAATGTGTACTTCCTATGTGGGCCATTTGTTGTGGGCAATACATGCCATAAAGAACATGGTCCTTCCTCTAAATGGGGTGACAAACTCATAATACACAACAATATATATGTTGTCAGACTGTCGGGTCCATAGGAATTCAGAGAAAAAATACTAAGAGCATAGAGCTGTAAGTGACCTTAGAGATCACTGAATACAACCCCTTCATTTACATATGAGGAAACTGAGGCCCAGAGATGATAAATAATTTGCCCAAGGTCATTGAGCTAGTATGAGGGATGACATTTGAATCTAGACCTTCTCTTTTAGAGCTCAATCCATTACAACAGACCCTGAAGTTACTAAACACTGTCACCAATGTAGGGTTCTCCTAAGATTTTTTACTTTTTTTTTTTTTTTGCTTTTTGGAGGGCAATTGAGGTTAAGTGACTTGCCCAAAGTCACACAGCTAGTAAGTGTGTCAGGTGTCTGAGGACAGATTTGAACTCAGGTCCTCCTGACTCCAGGGTGGTGCTCTATTCACTGTACCACCTAGCCACCCCCTTCCTTTCTTTTCAAAAGACCAAGACCACATTTGGTGATGAAACATCCCCTGAGAACCAGCCATGAGTTTGTCCCACTTGTGTCCCAGAGTGGTTCCTAAAGAGCTTTGTGCTGTCACTCTAGAAACAGCTCTTATGGAACAAGTGAGGTCATTGTTTCTAGAGGCATTCTGGAAGTAGGGGAAGGTGGGGACAGCAGAAGCTTTTTATTTGGCCTTGGAGCCTGCATGTCAGTAACATGATGCAAGGTTCTGTCTCTCTTGGGCACAAAGTCAAAAACTCTCCCATGTCTCAGAGATTCTTTCTTTCCTCTCTCTTCTTTCTGTTCTCATTGTCTCTCTTATTCTTCCCTTCTCTCCCCCCTTTCTCTCCGCCCCCCCCCCACTTTCTCCCCTACCAATATTACAAATGGTATTACTTAGCCTTCCTGGGAAAACTCAATAGCTGAGATCTGGCCTAGAGGCCTCAGAATCAAGAAATTAATGCCATGCTGTCTGTGGTCTATTGTCCTAACCCCCCAAACCCACAAAGCTCGTGAAAGTGCAAGCCTGGTACAAGTTGCTGTTTGGCTTTCTTATTTCTGTTTAAAAAGACACAAACCTCGTCTCCACTTAGATCAGTCTTTTCACCACCCCATGAAAACGTCACACCCTTTTGTGCCTCCATGTCTGCCTTGCTATTTCCATCACCTTAGAATGGCCTTCACCCATCCAAATCCAAACACTGTTTCAAGGGCCATTGCAATTCTCATTCCCTCCATTAAGCCGCCCCTGGCCACTCAGCAGTCACTGGCTTCCACTTTTCTTTGAATCTCAACAGTACTTATAGGCCCAGAGGTATGCTAGAGCTAGCTTCTACTGACTTGAGAGCTGATTGTTTAAATTTACAGCATGGGCATGTGCACCTCCAAAGTCAGTAGATGCTGCAATTCATTGCTCGGTTTGTTGTATACATATGTATACACACATATACATACGTGTTTATATATGTATGTATGTATGTATGTATACATACATACATATATATATATATCCCCCCAGGGACGCAGTTGTTCAACATTTAGCAGCATGCTTCTGATGGTCCCTCACAATTAAGGCATGAACTCAATAGTGTTCACTGTTATTTAATATCTGAAGCAATCTGACTCTAATCCACATTTCTGGCCTTTGTCCTATTAATTACAGTCCTTCAGACTTGCATTCTGTATTTTGAGCAAACTGAACTAGCAGCTGTCCTCTAGCTCAAAGGGCCATCTCCCCTCTCTGGACATTTGCACAAACCATTCCCCTGTGTTTGCAATGTGCTCCCTCCTCCTCAGCTTCCTTCAAGGTTAAGCTCAAGTTCAACCTTTTTGGAGTCCCATATTCTCCCTTGTTTAGTTAGTGCTTTCTCACTCCTCAAATTACCTTCTATTTATTGATTTGTGTATCTGTTCTATTCCCACTCCTAGCCCCAAGTGCACCAGTAGAAAAGTAGGTTCCTTGAGGGAACTATGGATTTCATTTTTGTCCTTGGCTCCCCAGCATCTGGTATGGTGGGGCTGTTTTTTAATTGTTCTTGTCATTTGTTTTTATGTCACTGAGGTTTCCTCTTAACCCCTCCCCACATTCAACCCTTGCTTCCTTGTCACAAACAAATACATTTAATCTAGTCAACTAAAACACTAGAGTGATTGGAACTTTTTGAACAAGCTATTCTTCACAGCTTTAGGGTCATATACCCCTTTGGTGAAGCCTATGGACCCCTTCTCAGAATAATGTTTTTAAATGTATGAAATGCATGGGATCATAAGAGAAACCAAAGTTATTAAAATAAAGTTGTATTTTTCCCCCACTCAAGTTCATGGATCCCCTGAAATCTGCCCATGGATCTCCCAGGGGTCTATGGACCTGTAGTAAGAGCTCCTGGTCTAGACCTGTGATTTCATCAGGGTAGGGATCTCTCAGGAAAACTGCTTCTATCAACCTATAGCAGCAACTTCCCTATAACTTAGAGACTTAATTGCTGAGAGCACCAAGAGATGGAATAATTTGTCCAGTCACACCATAATTGTTGTGGTGGTGGTTGTTAATTCTTTATTCTTGAAGAGAACCAATGACGTCAAGAAGATGATGTCTTGACTTACATGTGAATTGGGTTCTCCTCCAGAGTCATAGAAGTCCAGTGGCAAGACAAGAGTTGAGGCAATGGATGGATGGATGAATGGATGGATGGTCACTGCAGATATAAAATGAGCTAGACTCAGAATTGTCTGGAACTGGGATGGGAAACCTGTGGCCTTGAGGCCACATGTAGCCTATAGGTCCTTGGGTATGATCTTAACAGAACAAACTTTTTTATTAAGGGGATTTGTTTTGTGAAGTTTGGATTCAGTCAAGGGGCTGTACTTGGGGACCTGGAGAGTCACCTGTGGCCTTGAGGCAGCAGGTTCCCCACCCCTGGTCTAGATTAGATAGGGAGAAATATGTGAGAAATTCAATTGCTTTCAAGGATTGCAAACTTCTCAAATCCTCAGAACTCCATTAATACCAATGTTCTCAAAAGCTATATGACTGAATCATGAAAGATCTTGATTTTGGAAGAATCAATATTTTAAAAATCCAAAGAGTGCTACAAATATACAAGGTGCACATAAGTAGACGACAGCATATTACAAAGAGTAACATCTATTCGAAATGGCGTAAAAGACATTGAAGATTTTGGCAAAAATGGCAACACATGAACAGCCTAAATGATACATTGCTGCTTCTAGGATATTAAGTTGACCAGAGTACCCCTTGTTTGTTGAGTGTATATTCTATAGAAAATGTATGAAAAAAAATGAAATAAAAATTTAAAAAGTTTAAAAAAGAGTCAAGGCAACTAGCAATGGGATGCTATAAATGACCCTGAGTCAGTGTGTTATCAGAGGCAAGACTTGAACTCAGGTCTTCTTAATTCTGGGGGCCAGCTCTCTTCACTATCCCAAACTGCCTCTCATTTTGCTTATAGGAGGCACTTAAAAATATTTGTTGAATTAAACTAAACACATGTAAAGATTATCTATACAAGGTGTAAAGTTCCATAGTGCCTAAAGAAGTTGGTAAGCATTCTGCATGGTTGATTGATTAAATAGATACCACCATATTTAGCTCCAAAACATTTACCCTAGTGTAGGGAGGGCACTAGTGATGATGCAGCAAAGTTATTTGGAGGATTATTAAGCTTAAAACTGCCATTCCTCTACCTAAGAGATTTGGTCAGTGCTCTCCTGACTTAGGCTTCTCACCTGAAAAATGGGAACAATGTTAATAAAAAACACTATTTGCTCTGGTGACACAAGACTTAGGGGTCAGGGTGAGATGGGCCTCAGGAATAAGCTCTGTGAAGTGGCATGATATGGTGTGCAGTGATGTCAAACTCAAATAGAAATTAGGGAGCTGGGGCAACTAGGTGACACAGTGAATAGAGCACCAGTCCTGCAGTCAGGAGGATCTGAGTTCAAATCTGGCCTCAGACATGTAACACTTACTAGCTGCATGACTTTGGGCAAGTCACTTAATCCCAACTGCCCTGCCTTCTCTCCTCCAAAAAGGCAAAAAAGAAAAAGAAAGAAAGAAATTGGGGAGCCACTAAACTGTACATAAGGATCCTGCAAGCTGCATGTTGACTTAGAAAACCACTATACACATACACACACACACACACACATACATACATATTTAATCAATAGATCAACTCATTAAAATTGGATAGAAATCACATTTTAATCTGGATTGGGCTGCCCTCAGCAATGATGTAAGTTGAGGGAATGATATGGGTCGGCCTTTTGAATGTTTGACACCATGTACTAGGCTCAGGATCTGCTTATGATTCACACTGTCTTTGTGAGCCTGGGGCAAGTCACATAACCTTCTAGGGCCTCCAAGTAATTCTAATGCAATAAATTGCCAAGAAGGTAGGGGATTCGTAGGGGATGTTCCTCATAGGGAGTCCCTTAAGGTATGGCCATAAAGAAAAAGGAAAATGAGGCTGTGTAAGGGATCCTCAGGAAAGAGGGAGGAAGGTTCAGAAAACCTTGCTCTTTCTTCACTCTCTGAGAAAGACAAAAGGGGAACTAGGAGGCCCAGTAAAGGTCTCTGTGGCTCTGTGCCTGGCAAAGGCAAGATGAGTCATTTGATAATGAGACACATTTGTTTTTCCTATGACTGCATTTCTCTCTCATGGTGCCGGCAACCGGTCAATACAAATTAACCCATGTCAGGAAAAGTCTGCAGCCCAGAAAGACCTTTCTTGTCTGGGCTCTGGCTCTTCCCCGGGCACTTGGGGAAAAGAGGAGCTTTCTGGAAGGCTCACCCAGGGAGGAAGAGGAGGAAAGGAGGCTGCTACCCAAGTCAATAAATAATTAATCGACATTTTTTTAATGCCTACTATGTGCCAGACACTGTGCTAAACACTCTGGGGATAGAAAGGAAGGCAAAAGATAGTCCCTGCCCTTGAGGAACTCACAATCTAATGGGGGAAGACAAATTTAAAAGGATGCTGAAAAGGGAATGGCCAGGGTAGAAAAATTAAGTCCTGCAACCCAATGGGAAATTATGAGATTGCTGCCATGGGCACCCTCCTTAAATGGAGGATCTGGGAGGAGCTGTCTTGTGTCCACCCTCTCTCCTCTCCAGTCAGGGGCACAGAGGGGTCCCAGGGATAAGGGGTAAAGAATTGATGTGAGTCTCTGCTGAGCCTTCCCCTTGAAGTTGCCAAACTGAGATTCCCAAATCATAAGTTGGAGTAATTACCCCAGTGGCCTCCCCACCATGCTAAACAGAGAAACCCTAGGAAAGCGCAAAACCTCTGAGTCATGCTATCAGAGTAATGCCAGCAGTAATGGCCCAAGTTCCTTTTCCAGGTTGGCAGTGAGGAGTTTGAATAGCAATTAACTTCTGATTTCCCAGAAGTTTTCCCTCACCCGACTAGCATAAATCAATACCACTCCCCAGGTCCAGACTCCCATCTCTTAGCCCAAGGTCTGGTCCTGCTGGACCCAGATAAGGATTTTTTATTTTTTATATTATTTCTATTTATAGATTTATAATATGTATATTATAAATATATATTTTATTATTGTATATATTTTATTTTTTTAAAACACCAGATTTTACTGGATTTGAGTGCCCCAATTCCAGCCTGGACCTCAGGGCCTCAGAACCCCTGACTCCTTTCTACCTTCTCTATTTTCATTCTCTCAGATTGCCCTTTGTGAGTCCCTCTTCGTATATTCCCTCAATAAAGCTGATTTGCTATACTGTCCTGTGTGCTCCATGTTTCTTTTGAATGGATCATGGGTATTCCAAACCTTCCTAAACTGATATCAAGACAGTCAGACCATGTCATGTGCTCACTGAAAAAATCTTCAATAGCTTTATTTTGCCTCTAGGATTAAAATACAAATTGAAGGTCCTCAGGCTGGTGTTTGGATTCCTGAACAATTAGGCTTTCAGACATTTCTTGCTATTCCCCTCGATGAATGTTCTGTTTCAGTCAATCTGTTCTGACAGCTGTTCCCTACATACAATATCTTCCACCTCGGTACCTTTGTATAGTTGATTCCCCAGTCTGCAATATATTCCCCTCTTACCTCTATCTCTTGGAATCCCTAGCTTACTTGACATCATAGCTCAGGTGCTGCCTATTATAATGAAGTCTTCCCTGAGTCCCTCCTCTTTGTCAGTGTTTTCCTTTTCCTGGAATTACTTCATATTTACATAAAGATCAACAAGCATTTATTAAGCTCCTAATGTGTATAATCTAGCAGCTAGGTGGCACAGTGGATAGAATGCCAGTCCTGGAGTCAGGAAGACTCTTCTTCCTCAGTTCAAATTTGGCCTCAGATACTAGCTGTATGACCCTGGACAAGTCACTTAACCCTGTTTACTTCAGTTTCCTCATCTGCAAAATCAGCTGGAGAAGGAAATGGCAAACTATTCCAGTATCTTTGCCAAGAAAACCCCCAAGGGGTAACAAGAAGCTACATGGGACTAAAAATAACTGAACAATAACAATAACGTTATCATTGACTATTATAATCTCCCAGGAGAATGTAAGCTCCTTGAGGTCAGAAAATGTCTAGATTTTCTCTTGGCATCTCCCAGTGCTTGGTACAATGTCTTGCACATAGTAAATGTTTACTAAATGACAGAACAGCCAGCATCCACTGATGATGAATGGAATAAAAGAATGAAGTAAGGCATGGAAGGTGATTATTAGAAATGAGAAGAGAAAAGGTTCCTCACCAATAATTAGAATAAGGCATCTGTGTTTTCTAGGCAACTTGTGAACCCTGAGCATTACTGTCCATCAGAGGCTTTAGATCTTTGCTCTTGTACATGTGACTCACCTTGTCACAAAACACATACATGTCACAGAGAATGACATATTTGCTGAATTGAAGGAGGTCACGAAGGACCTATCTCCGTCTTCACCAAGGAAAACAGTCCTTACACATTGCCCAGGAGAATGCCATCCCTTTAACACTGAGCTCAGCCACAGAGGCAGGAACTTTTGGAACATCCCCCGGGTTTTGGCAATTTGCTACCTACTCCCTAGTCAGGGATCTCTAATGATACCTACTGGCAGGTCAATGTATCTCTTCTCTACATCTCCATATCCCGCAGGATCGTCCACTGTCTTTTGTCCACTTTTTCGTCTCTCTGAAGTCCCCTTTGCCCTTCCCCCTTTGTTGCTTTCTATTCCATATAATCTGCTCTAGCCTCTGTCCCTCCTCAGTTTCCAGTGACCCCTTCTGATCTTAGTACCATTCGTGAGGAAGTTTTAGAAAGCCACTAGGGCAAGACATCAAAGATGATGAGGTCTATGACATCTTAGGCCCAAACAGAGAAAATGGGTAGAGGTGAAGCCCAAAGAATTTGATTAGGATACAACACAATAATTTCCCACTACTGAGGAAGTTAAGCCATCTGGACCACGTGTAAAGGGGAAAGTTTAATGACAGTGTGGCCTTATAAAAAGATCTGTGAGGAAAGCAGAGAGAAATTTGGTGAGATTATCAATGAACTGAGAATCAAAAGACCTAGGTTCTTAGTCTTGACTTCTAGCTGTGGGGTCCTGGGCAAGCCAACACTTTTAGGGGCCTCATTTTATTCATCCATAAGACAAGTGAGTTGGCCTAGGTAATCTCTAAAATCCAACTCTACTATAAAATATTTAGGTTCTTGAATTTTAGAATCAGTTCTCATTACTCTGGCTAGTTCTTTCTGAAAGCTGGTGATTGGCTAAATGAAACATTGAGCTCTGTCCACCGTGACTTCTAGATTGTGGGGTCACCCCCACCCTCAGTCCTCCAACAATGAAGGGAAACTCAGCGACAATTCAAAGGCAGTACAGTTATGTACCACTTGGAGGCAGCAAAGACTACCAAAGAGTGTCAGACCTTTCAAAGCTTTCAGGGACGGTGAGGTTCACTGCTAGGATGATGTTTTCTCTTTAACATCAGTAATCAGTCCTGAATAGGTCCCTACCCTACAGAGTTGGGGTTTTGTTTGCTTGTATGTTTTTGCCAAGTTTTATCAAACCTTTTGCTATCACATCACATTGATTTCTGAATATCACTATTCCCCCCTCCCCATGATACACACACACTTAGCCTTGTGATAGAGAGAAAGAACAGAAACAAAAACAGTTCAGCAAAACCTATCAACACATCCACCATATCTGATGATGTATGAAATATTCTAGACCCAATATAAAACCCTCTGTTTAGCACCTGGCTAACCTGGTCCCATCCTTACACCTTTTTGTTGTTGTTCAGTCATGTCCGACTCTTCACGACCCCACATACTCTTTTCTCGGCAAAGATGGTGGAACGATTTGTGATTTCTTTCTCAAGTAGATTTGGCTTGGCCAGGATTTCAGTTTGTGAGTGTCTGAGGCTGGATTTGAACTCAGGTCTTCCTGATTCCAAGCCCAGCACTCTATCCACTTAGCCCTCTAGCTGCCTATTCTTATGCCTTACTCCCCTCCGTATACTCTAATGATCCAGCTTCACTGACTTGCAGTTCCTTGAACAGGACATTCCATGTCCCAACTCTATACATCAGCACTGGCTGTCCCCTCCATGCCTGGAAGTTTCAGTTTCCCTGGCTTCCTTCAAGATTCACCTCAAATCCCAGCTTTTTCGGGAGCCTTTTCCTAGACCCCTAGCTAATAGTGCCTTCACCTCTGAGATTACCTTACATCTACTCTGTAGATCTTGAATGTACCTAGTTATTTACATGTGGTCTTCCTCATTAGAATTTACGCTCTTTGAGGGCAGGGAACCTTTTATTGACTCTTTCTATCTCTAGTCCAGTTAACACAGTACCTAGAACATAGTTAGTTCTTAATAAGTATTTGCTGACTGACTCTTTTCCCTCTACCTTTGCAGAAAGGGGAAGGAGGCAGATACATTTCTTCATCTCTTGGGGCCAAGCCTGGTCATTATAATTGCACAATGTTCAGTTTAATTTTGTTGCTTCCCTTTACACTGCTGTAAGTCGCTGTGTGTCTTGTTTTCCTGGTTTGGCTTACTGTACTTTGTCTCAATTCATAGAAGGCTTACTCTGTTACCCCGAATTCCTCATATTCATTTTCTCTTATGGCATTGAGGACTAGACCTGTGCTTTCATATGGGGAACTCCCCAGGTGAGGAAACTCCCTCCACTAATGCAAGTGACCAATCTTTTTAGAACTTTTAGAGAGCTACTGTTGACCTGCCCAGGCAACATGTGACAGAAGTGAAACTTGAAATGTGGTCTTCTTGACTCCGTCTACTCACAGTCTATTTCAAGACAATCATGTGAGATACAGGTTGCTATATAGCAAATAGCAAGCAGGGCTCAGAGAACCTAAGCTTACCTTGCACATATAATGGCTGGGTTACCCTGTATAGGTCACTAAACCTCCTAGTGCTTTGGGTGACTCTGCAGAAAAAGGGCTGGTCTACTTTGGTAAAGCAAATTTCCTTATCCAAGACTTCCCTTAGAGTCAGGAAATCCCAGATCCATTTCCTAGCTCTACAGATTTGTACAGCAAGTCAGCCATTCCTCCATCGACAGGTACCTTCCCTTCCCTACTCAGCTTGGCCTTCAGCTTTTGTCTTAGAACTTCCTTGAGAGATCAAGATTAGTCATTTTCCTAACCCAACTCTAGATTTTACTAGATAATAAAATTCAGTGCTTATGGATTCCCAAATATTTTTCATGGTCAGGACCTATTTGCCATGTGATATTTGGTGGATACACCTTATTGTTAATGTATCTTTCCTGTATGAACAACAGAGTTCCTTTATGTTCCCAAAAATTCAGTTCTTTTATTGTTCCTTTCCTTCCTTTCTCCCTTCCTTTTTTCCTTCATCCCTTCCTTTTTTCTTCCTTCTTTCATTTCTTTTTTCCTTTCTCCCTTTTTCTTTCCTTTTTCCCTCCTTACTTCCTTCTTCTTTTCTTTTTTCCTTCTCTCCTTCACTCTTTTCTTTCTTCCTTCCTTCCTTTCTTTCTTCCTTCCTTCCTTCCTTTCTCCCTTCTTCCTTCCTTCTTAACAACCTCAGGGTCAGAAGGGACCTCAGAGGCCATCCAGTCTATCCTGTACCTGAACAATAATTACATCTCTAACAACCCTTACAGCTATTGCTTCAAGACCTTCATTGAGGAAGAATGCATTACTTCCCAAGTCTGCCCATTTGCTCTTTGAACAGTTCTAATTGTTAGGAAGCATTCTTTTTATAAAGGTTGAATCTGCCTTTCTGCAACTTCTACTCCTTGAGTCTAGTTCTATGGAGCTACATGTAGTCTGATCCTTTTTCCATAAAAGATCGCTTCAAATACTTGAAGATGGCTATCAATAAGACCTACAATGGGCAAAGTATGGGGGATACAAAGGTCAAAAATGAAATAGTTTTTGCCCTCAAGGAGCTTATATTTTTCTGGGGACAGGGAGGAACATAGCATGTACACAGATAAATAAATACAAGCTTATTTGAAGGGGGCAGGAGTACTAACAATGGGCAAGCTCTGGAAAGGCTTTTAGTAGGAGATGGAACCCTAAATGAGCCTTGAGAAGCTAAAGATTTTAAGACTCAAAGGCTGTGAATGGGGGGGATTACCTACACAGAAACATGGAGACTGGAGTTGGAATAAATAATGGGCCAATTTAGTTGGAAAGTAGCATATGTGTAACAGAGTAAAGAAAAATATATGTGAAGAGGCTGTTTGGAGCCCAGGTATGGTATGTTAAGACTCTATTGCAGTAATGTTTCCCCTAAACCTTTTTCCCTGAAGTTAAACATTCCAAGATCCTTATATGATAGCATTTCCATTCTTCTCCTGCTTGCCATACATTGAGAGAAAACGAAGTTGGAGCCAGATTGTGGGAAGTTTTGAATTACAGGGTAAAGAATTTGGATTTTATCTTCTAGGTAACGGAGAGCCATTTCAGGTTTTTGAGAAGGGGCGTAACACAATCAAAGCAGAAGTTAGGAAGCTTTATGGGAGCAGGAGGGGTGAAGAATTATCTCTCCCATCCCTACTATAACCTACTATAGTGATTATTCTTCTTGAATATAGAGACTATGTATTTTGGCGTTTGTATTCCCAACACTTAGCATAGTCTCTTGCAAATACTCTTAATATTTATTTCTTGATTGTTATTGTATTGTTGGTGCTGTATTTGTGGGAGTAGATACTGGAGGTATGCAGAGCTTGCTTAACCAAAATAAATCATAAAATCTCAGGGTGGGGAGATACATCAAGGGTCATTTAACTGAGCTTATACCCTGAAAGAAATCTGCTCTATGAAATCCACCGCAAGATCCCCAGTGCCTAATACTCAGTAAGTATTTAATAAATATTGTTGATCTATTGACTTAACCCCTGTTTTAAGACCTTTAGTGATAAGGAACTTGTTCCTTCCTGAGCACATTTTACTTTGACATAGTTCTAATTGTTCAAAACATTTTTCTTACACAAGGTATTATGCCTTTTGTGTACTTTTTAAATTTTGTTTTCATTCTGAGTTTAACAAACACTAAATAAAATGGGCATTTTCCCATACATTGTAGAACAGATAAAGAGAACCAAACATGAAACTGTAGATCTCTAATATATTTTGCTTGCTTTTCTTTTAAAGTATAAGCTTACCATGTAACTTTCAAAGCTGTCCTACTTCTCTGTGTTTCTTTCTGACTTTCTTTTTGTTTATTTCTCAGCATTTGAAAAATTTAGCTTCATTGACCTCTTTTTTTTCTGTCCTATTCCTATTGCTCCTCACCTTCTGACCTCTATCCTGACCTCTATCTCACCCCCTACTGGAAAAAAAAACAACCTTTTTAACCAGCAACATCTGTTCCCTTCTCCCCTACTTAATGAACAACTTTGGTCCCAGTCACTCAACAGGAAAAACTAGAAGAATGAGGCATGTCATTGCTTGGTGGCTGCTCAGTCATGGACGACATTTCAGCAAGTCATCAGATAGCAAATTGATTTCTGCCCTGATTCACTAAGCTCTATTGGGAAATGACCTGATTAAAGCAACATGTTTATACAACTGAGAAGAGAGTGAACTCTTAAAAAAAACTAATTTGAGAAGGTAGGGATGAACTGATGGAGTGTGATTAAATTTTCCATCTAAGAAGGCTTACACAATGCATAATTGCATGTTTTATTTGTATGCCTAGCAGCAAGGTATGGTCGGGGTGAAACTCCCTATATTAGTTATTACAATGAAGTTTGTCCTGTCCTGCTATAGAGCCTGGAGCTAATGCTTAAGGAAACATGGAGAAAAATTGGGGAGAAAGATCTCAGATATTCTCAAAGTGTCATCCAGGCCTCCTCAGAATGGCAGTGGAACTGAGATGGGTTGTCATGGTGAGTATTAGCTCATACTGCTGTTCTTTCTCTCTGCCTCTGTCTCTCTCTCTATATATATTTCCCTGTCTGTGTCTTTCTCTGTCTCTCTGTCTCCAATCTCTCTTGTTCATGAGCATCATCCCAATACTGACTGGCATGGAATCTCCATTATCCCAGCCTTGGCTGATTTGCCCCTCCCTGGGTAGCCTAGTGTTCTTCCACTTCTAAAGGTTCATCATATTAATATTGGGCTTAGAATGGACACCCAATTAGCTTTAACCATATTGTGGTTTGAAACTCCCAAGCTCAATTAATCTACCAACTTCAGCAGGGAATACAAGTATGCAACATCCTGCTTGGCTCCCTAACTACTCTTATGAGATGGTTAAGGGACAGAGTAACAGGAGAAGAAATAGACTCAGTATCCAATGACCCCATGATTATTAATGTTTTCAGAGTCCTCATAGTCACTAGAGGGCCCTCCAATGGGGAACACAGTCATAAAATCTCAGCACCAATTCATCTGAGTCAATGAATGATGCTCAAAGACCAGAAACATTAGTGATTTATCTCTGTGAACTTAGTGGTTCAAGCTGGTCCTTGGATAACAGAACTCAAACCCACTTGGTAGACCTATACTATACCAGTTTGGTAGTATCTGCCAGGGGGTGCGCTCTACTTATAGAGCATACAAGAAAACTAGGTCATTTCTTGGCCAAAATGGGGCGCTGTAATAAAAGCTTTAGTGGATAAAGACTTTACCTATATTGTCATTTTTTTAGGGAAATAAATCCTTTTATCCAAATCAATATCAAAACAGAAATCAGAGAAAGTATATACAACAGCAAAGGTGTTAAATTCATGGTCAGTATGCTAAAAAAACAAACAAACAAACAAAAAATCAACCAAAAACCAGGTCATAAAACTCTCCACTAAAACCCAGATCAGGTTAAAATATAATTAGGAAATGTTTAACAAAATAAATTCTAAAATTTGATACAACATAGATAATGTTGATTTGTGGTTTTCTAAGTGAACATGTGAAATGAAGAGATTCCTTTCTCTTTGAGTTTGACCGCTGCACGGGAAGATGTTTATTAGACAAGATTAGACTGTGATTTTTTTAAAAGGGCATCAGTTATTAATTATAGGAGCTGACATTTATTTGGTGCTTAAAATTCACAGATCTTTTTTTTTTCTTTTTTGAGGAGGGTAAGGCCGGGCAGTGGGGGTTAAGTGACTTGTCCAAGGTCACACAGCTAGTAAGTGTCAAGTGTCTGAGGCCACATTTGAACTCAGGTCCTCCTGACTCCATGGCTAGTGCCCTATTCACTGTGCCACCTAGCTGTCCCTAGACTTCTTTATATACATAATTTCATTTGAGCCTAACAACAACCCTGTGAGGTAGATGCTGCAGATATCATTATCCCTATTTTATAGGTGAGGAAATAGAGGCTAGGAGAATCAAATGACTTGTCTGCGGTCACACAGCTGGTGTCAGAAGTGAAATTTTTAAATTCAGATCTTTTAGACTTCAAAACCAGGACTTTATCTGCTGTACCACTAAAATCTCAGAATGCTAGGTCATTTCATTAGGAAAGGAACACAAGTTGGAGTGCAAGAATTTATACTTAATTAGATCATTCCTATAATTAAACATCTCTTCTGTTTGCCAAATATATATACTCATCTACGAAAGTACATATATTGTTGGTAGGAGATAAACATGGGGAAAAACTAAGGCATGATGTGACCCCCTAAATAATCAAATATATGCTATTTTCCCCAGAGTTGTAGTTCTCTTGAGAGCAAATGTTTCAGTGCCAACCTTCTAGCATTTAAAAGATTCCCAGATCATCTTATGTTAGAGCCATAAATGACCTTAGATATCACTTTGATCAACCCTTAATTTTATAGATGAGTAATCTCTCCTCCCACTTGTTTTCCTACATGAACAAGCTTGTCAAAAGGTGAAATTGGGTAATGACACATCATATAATGGGATCTTTGGAAATAGTTAGATGATGTAAGCTACAGCAATAGGAAATCTTCTTAGTATGCTATCTGCAGACATCATTTTCCCTATAAGATAACTGAGCCAAGGGTCAGGTCTGTCTTTCATTTCTGGGAATTGGATATTACTTCTTGGTGCCTGTTTCTTTAGCATTTGTGGAAGGGGAACCATCTGAATGAGGATTTTATGGTCAGTGGTATATTAGAATATATGAACTGGATTCCATTCATTTCTTCAAATAAATCATTTAACATAACTCTTCTCAATTTCCTCATCTGTGAAATTGGGATAGTAATATCTATTCTATCTGCCTCGGGTAGGATGGTAGTCAGAATGAAATAAGGGAATATGATTGAAAGTGCTTTGGAAAGTATAAAATTATATAGGTATGTTGTTTAGTCATTTTTCAATCTTGTCTGACTCTTCATGACCCCTTTTGGGGTTTTCTTGGCAAAGACACTGCATTGATCTGCCATTCCCTTCTCCAGTTCATTTTTACAGATAAGGAAACTAAGGCAAGTGGGGTTAAGTGACTTGCCAAGGATCTCACAGTTAAGCATCTAAGGCCAGATTTGAACTCAGGAAGAAGAGTCTTCCTGATTCCAGACCCAGCACTCTATCCACTCTGATACCTAGCTGCCCATAATAGGCACTTAGTACTTGTTGACCAGTTCATTGATACCGCCCAAGATCTTTTCCATTTGTTTAGACTTTTCTCTCTGTTAAGATATCTTGGAAATTGATCCCCTAGTTTCTTTCAATTTTGTTGCTTCCTGCATGGATTTTGTCTGCATTTGTTCAGGTCCAACTTTTCCTCCTGTAATAAGACTAACTATTAGCATTTGTACACAACATGAATTAGACCCACAACACACCTCTTGTAACAGAGATTAGTTTTCTGTAAAGGGGACAAAGTTGTCCCTACAATTGGCTCTAGCTTTCTTGATGCAGCTCACTGGTCAGTTAAAGGCATAAAACATCCCACATGTGTGGAGTGTAGGCCTTTCAGACTTGGTGGGTACCGGAGACCATGCAAATTGCTATATAAATCCTGCTAACAAGATATATTTCCATAAAGAGTCTAGGGAGGCTGTGTCTACTGAAGTTGAGGATAAATGCCACTGAATCCTAGTTGCATATCTTTGCTGTATTAGAATAACACATAAAGTAAGTCTCTTTTTGTTAACTATTCAGTAATATATAAGTGCCTATTTTCATCCCAAAATTGAACCTGAACCAAGAGAGTGCTGGTGTTCAGACCATCTCTAACACCCCCCAACTTTGTGTCCTTAAATTCCATTTCCACTTCCTCACATCACACATTAGAGTCAGAAGTGTAGACACTGTCATTGGAGATGAGATCACTATTAGAGCAATGGCAAACCTGCTCCATTTTTTGTCTTCCTCCTTCCAATTTTATTTATAAAAGCTTTCAGGGTGATCTGGTTTGGCTATATTCTTCTTCACTGCTTTTCACTGTTTGGGGAGGTGTTACTGCTTCTGTCATCCTTCTCTGTAATCTTTTGCTTATACTTTAAACTGGTTTTCTCCTGGAATGCTTTATCTCTCCATTTGGAAAGAAAATCTAGTGTTAGCTGGATGAGGTTGTTTCTGGGATTTTTTTGGCCTCCTCATAATGGTGACTGTTTTACACCATCGAAAATCTTGTAAGAAAGTGATAATCAGAGTCAGTGTCTTTGCTTTTGTCTGTAATCAATGTCATGTTTTCTCTATCTGTTTTGAATTGTTATTCTACATTAGGGCTCAGCTTGATGAAAAATTGTGTGTGTGTGTGTGTGTGTGTGTGTGCCTATGCAAAATGGTAGGGTGGGGAATTGGGAGAGTACTGATGATTGATGATAACTATATTCTCTCCTGTCCACTTCTGAATTCAAGTCATTTATTGAGATATTTTCTAAATTAGCATCTTGTCATGTTTTTCATAGAGTTTCTCTCCTTTTTTATTTCCTGCAACACATACTGCTGCCCAAGCAGGGCTTATTTTCATGGTGGTATGTTTAACCATGTTTATATTCTCCATACTAAGATTAAAAAACCCTTTTTAACTTGGTAGAATCTATGAAGACTAAATTCTGCTGGCACAACCTTTAAGAACCTAAGTGTCTCAGGGAGACGGGGAGGGGAGGTAAGAAGGGAGGAATAGAATTTGGAACTCAAAACTTTTTTAAAAATTGTTTTAATGTGTAATTGGGGGAAACATAAAAAGTTACATTAAAAAAGCCTAGAGTTCTTACTACACCATAATGAGGCACCACAGAAAGATTTTTATGGAAGCACAAATTTCATATTACTCATAAATTTGGCAAATATTTAAGTATCTACCATTTCTCTAACCTAATGGTAGTTTCATGAGGCATTACAGAGGAGAGAAATGGCCTCTACCCCAAAGGAAATTGCCATCTGTTTGGAGAAAGAAGACATATATACCTGAAATAACTGAAGAATTAACATAATAGTACAAACTAAATATATCATGGATAAAGCATCCTTTCCGGGCTCAATCTCCCAACTTGTATTGCACTGACAGGTTAAGTTCAATAAGGAGAATACCCTATCCATAAGGATGCCAACCTCGGCAAAGGAGTACTCGGGTTGGGGTGTCTTCTCAAGTCCTTCTTTGCAGCTAATCCTGTTCTTCATCATTTCACAACATTCAGTTTCAATGGTTTCATTGTTGCTGTTCTTTCCATTTACATAGTTTTAATTACCGGGTATGTTATTTTTCTGGTTCTGCTTCCTTCACTTTTCATTAGTTCATGTATGCCATTTATTTCTTCTAATTACAAAAGCTGTCCATTTATTTAAGTCAAATTATATGCCTCCTTCACAAATACTTGTGTGTTGTGAAGACTTGGAATAAACTTGACTCTGGTTTTCAAACAAAATTTCCAAAATTCAAAATTAATTTAAGTATTAAGAGGCTGGCCTCACAGTCAGGGAGGTCTGGATTCAAGTCTGACACATTCTGGCTGTGTGACCCTGGATTTAACAATTTAACCAGACAACTCTCTGAGACTATAAATTTCAAAGCAAGTCCTGTTCTTGCAATTGATAGAGGCAGTTACTTAAGCAGAATTTCCAATACCAGTGAAATCATAGGTCTGGTTAAAAAGAAAAAAGTCATCCCCATTTTAGAGATAAGCAAACCCAGTACTAAAGAGGCTAAAATGACTCACTTGTGGCCACATTGCTCATGAAATTTAAGCAAGGCATCCTTTTGACTACCAATGGCCAATGAATCTAGCTGTGTTTTCTGTTTGAAGTATAAATAAAAGATAACTTGTGAATTTCTTCATTATTCTTTGCTCTACGCCTGCCTTGGTCTATATAACCTTGACTTGGCACATACTAAAGAAAACAAGGTAAAGAAATATTATATGTGAGATTAATCAGGGAAAACTTCTTGGAGGATTTGAAACCTCAATAGCTGAGTCATAGTTCATGCTGATTGCTCTCCAGGGATGTGTTCCAAGTGCTTTCACTCAATTCTTTGTTGCAACGTATTCTTGAGAATAAATTTCTACCCTAAAATTCTATTTTAGAACTTTGCTGGATACTGATAGGTGGGATGATAAAGGAAAAATAATGCACACTACAGTCAGATTGTGACATGTGCAGCCTTATTCAGGCAGCAATGCATCCTTCCCACATTCCAGGGTGTATAAAGAAAGAGGTGGAGCAGCAAAGTGTTCAATCTGTGAGAGTCTGGGAGGAGTGTAGCAGCAGCCCTAATAACTGGGACCATTCCTTATCAGCTGGGAATCATTAAAATTCAGCTGTGTGCAATCAACATACTTGTGGTGGTTGCTTAGCAACTGTTTTTAAATTTAGCTGGCACACCTGAGATACTGATGCAGTGACTTGCCTTAAGTACACACCTGTGAAGAGAGACCACCTCCCCCCCAACCCCCATACCTATCCTCCCCCCACCCCAGACTTTCAGAGACTACTAGAAAGAAAAAATAAAAAAGAATTCTGATATACCTTGAGAAGCCTACTGTCTTGGACTTGAAAAAGTTTCAAAGTTGGAGGAAATCCTTCATAGGGATCCTTCTGTATACTTAGAAAAGTTTTGTGAGAGTGCTTGCTATAGATAGGCATTCCATACTTATCAAGCGCCCACATTGTGTATAGAAAACCAGAACTGAGACATGGGGAGCACAATTCTGGGTTGCCAGGCATGAAGATTCAGGATCCAAGGAGGTTGGAGGGACAAGAGCTGGGGGAAAAACAAGCTTCATTCATGAAGAGGGGACTATGGGTCCTTTCTAAGTAACCCTTATTGTTACAATGGAAACAACAATGAAAGACTTTGGAGAAAGCAGCAGCCACAGTGCATTGATCTAGGCTGCTGGTTCATTATATCAGAGAAAGGGCAAAGACCAAGAGACACACTGAAACCTTAACTCCAAGTTCTGAATTTGTTCAGAAAGACCCTTAAGCCTGGAGACAGGGGGTAGAATCACAACCTACCCCCACCTCCAAACCACAGGGAACTGTTGAAACCTCTGATACCAATCTTACAGGAAACTTTGTGCCATAATTCACATCTGTCAGAAAACAACATTGATTACCCAACTTCATACAGAGTACTCTAGGTGTTATGGTGCGGTAAAAACAGCACAGAAATATCTAAGTTGTATACATAAAAAAATAAACCAAAGATTATTCTTTCAAAGGAATACTTCAACAAATGGACATTTTATACACTGTACTGCTAGCTGAACACACCAATACCAAAGAGACAGAGTCCACTATTCTTTTTTTTATACAAATTTTATTTTAATGTAGTGGGAAGCCACCCCTATCCCTGGCTTTCTTTCTGTATAGGCTCATTACTTTCCTCTAATTAGCGTTGCCATGGACAAGCTGGAATTTTAAGAGGACTCACTAGAACAACTATATTCAGGATCCTAGGGGTCCCTGGTGGGGCTACTTTCCTAACATTAGAGTTGCTGAGTCTCCATCAGCGTGTTTCTTATTAGCAAATCAGCCAGTTGACTCACCTCTTTAAAAAATTACTCAAAATGCAAAGTGAGAACAATCATGATACAATATCCCAGAGCACAATCTCCCATCAATGCACACATTTTCCATTGGTGAGAGTGGTCACATGCTTGAAGTACCACATTAGGGAGCCACACAAGGAAAGAACAAATTTGGCCAGGGCATTCACAGCTTCAGAACCTCAGGCACCAATGACTTTTCTCTTTTGTGGAAGTTGTCCTTACAAAGTTCACTGATAGGCATGGCATCTGTGTTGGACTAATGGCTTTGCTGCTAAGCTGGAATGTTCTACAGCTGGGCTGTTCTGCTACTAGGGCCAGTCCTCTTCACTGCCCGGGTAGTGCTATACTCTTTCAGAAGGGACAGAGACCCTTAGCCTGGGATCTGCAGAAGGTTCTTAGTTCTGCTGCATTGACTGGGTTCTGAGGAAGTTCCATATCCCAGCAGTAAGTGGGAGGGCAGAAAAGTATTGTCCTTTACCAAATAATGCTTACAGATAGCAGGTAACAATACAAAATGGCATTAATTCTCTTTCACCCAGTTCTAAGGTATGTCCTTAGATCAATCCTTCCTGAGTCAGGTTTGGCTATTCAGAGCAAGAAATTTCTTTTTACCTTATGAATAACCTCATCCTCATCTCTGCTAGCTAAGCCATTGCTAAGTAATGTACATTTGTTCAATAATCATAAAACAGCTATAGGATTCAGTGTTTCCCAATGTTTTCCAGTTGGTAACATACAAATGAGCAGCTAGGAAATAGATCACTGAGGCAGACTTTACCCTGGATAAGTATATTATATCTCTTGGATGCCTTCTTAGTGCTTTTTGGATGAAGTCTCACACTCAATTTTATTTTTGTTCCCTTCAATCAAGAAAGTTGACAAAGGGGCATAGTTTTATGTTAACCACTATTGGTAAGGTTAGGTATTAAAACATGTAAATAAAAGCACAAGAAAAGAAAATAGAAAAACACCCACAATGAAACACAAAAGAGAATAAATGATTGTACATTTGCCTGTAAATATCTGTTATTTACCTATTGTTAATAGGTAAATTTATCTTCCTACAAATAGGTAAATTTGTTTCCCAACAAATTTTTAACAGCTGAGCCTTCTTATTTTTGAGATCTTTAAAATTTTTTTCTTTTATGAGTATTTAACATAGATTTATTGCTGCTATTGTCTTAAATATATAGTTGAAGTCAGTACATAATTATTTTTTGTTTCTCCTCCTTGTATCCCTTCATATATCTTTCCATATTTCTTTGAATTCCACATTTATATTGGTTTTCTTTTCTTTTTTGGGGGGGAAGGCAAAGCAGTTGGGGTTAAGTGACTTGCCCAAGGTCACATGGCTAGTGTGTGTGTGTGTGTGTGTGTGTGTGTGTGTGTGTGTGTGTAAGGGTCTGAGGCCGAATTTGAACTCAGGTCCTCCTGACTCCAGGGCCAGTGCTCTATTCACTATGTCACCTAGCCACCCTGTATTTTTTTATAATTAAAAAACCAAACATTACATTCATATACCATACCTTGCTCACCATTGGACACTTGGTTTGCTTCCTATTTTTCTATTACAAATAGGAATATTTTATATTATTATATTATTAGGAATATATTGGTAGAGATAGGCCTTTTCTTCCTACCAATAACCTGTTTGTTTTACAATCCCAAAACTAGTAACTTTGGGTCAAAGGGATATATATTTTGGTAGTGTTTTTTGTATAATTCCATACTTGTAGCATTCTTCTTAGTTATGTCTAAGATAAGAGTGTTCTTTGGGGGTCATATTTATTCTAACTGTAGCCCAAACTTCTACCTAGAGTATCATTCTACTTCAAGGAAAGCCAGATATATATACCTAACAGTTATGAACAACCTTGGTCATAGCTATTGACTTTTTGAAGACTACCACAATGCTGTATCGTGGGAATGAAGTGACCCTGCATTGTTGAAAACTAAGTGGACCTCAAGTTTTATCAGGATGTACAAAGCTGGAACTGCTTATTGAATATTTGAACTATATTTCTCATAGGCATTTCAAACTCAACATGTTGTAAACAACTCATTATATTTTCCAAAAATACTCACACCATTCTCCCAAACTTCCCTATTTCTGTTAAGTGTGCCATTTCATCTCTAGTTAACAAGATTCATATCCCCAGGGTTATTCTCTGCTCACTCTTTTTCACTACACATATCCAGTTGGTTGCCAAATCTTTTCATATCTAACTCTACAATATCTACCATATCTGTCCCTTGCCTATTTACAGTCACCACTCTGGGTTGATATCTCTCTTCCAAACTACTGCAGCTACTCCCTCCAATTTTGCTTCTTTAACTCAAGTCTCTCCCTGTTTCAAAACAGCCTTTCTCTGTACATCTGCAAAAATAATTTTTTTTACACAGACCTAACCATATTACTCACCTACTCAATAAACTCCAGTGGCTCCCCATTGCCTCCAAAATAAAATGTAAATTCCTTTATTTGGTTTTTAAGATCCTTCAAAAAATTATAAGACAAATAGATAAGCTAGAAAAAGACTCTATAGAAATTATAAACAAAACTAAAGGCTGATTCTATGATAAACTTTTAGCCAACCCAATTAAAAAGAAGAGGGTAGAAAATCAAATAAACAAAATAGCACATGGTCATGTTGAAATCGAAACAAAATCAGAGAAATAAAAAGAAATATCCAAACTTGCTATGTACAGTTATCTACTAACAAAAATAAGAAAACACATAGAATACCTTCAAGAATATAAACTATCCAAACTAACAGAAGCCTAAATTGAGTTTTTAAATAATCTAATCTTAGACAAGGAAATAGAACTAGCTATAAAGTAAATACAATGGCGGGGAGCATGGGGCTGGGAGAGGGGAGAAGGGGGGTTCCTGGTACTGATAAATTCACAGAAGAATCTTCTCAAAGACACTAATTGAGACAATAGCTTAAGCAAAATTGTAGGCTATACAATTAACCATTAAAAAATCAATAGTGTTTTTGTGTAATAATGATAAAATCCAAAAGACAATAAAAAATAGAAAGGGAGGGGCGTCTAGGTGGCACAGTGAATAGAACGCCGGCCCTGGAATCAGAAGGACCTGAGTTCAGAGCCGGCCTCAGACACTTAATCCACACAAACAAAAACCTAGCCGTGTAACCTTGGGCAAGTTACTTAACCCCAATTGCCCTAAAGGGGCGGCTAGGTGGCGCAGTGAGTAAGAGCGCCGGCCTCGGAGTTGGGATGACCCGAGATCAAATTCGGCCTCAGAAAATGAGCACCCACACATAAATAATGACTAGCCGTGTAACCTTGAGCAAGTTACTTAACCCCAATTGCTTAAAAAAAAGAATAGAAAGGGAAATAAAATATCTATGGATCTAACTACCAAAGCACACAAAATACTTGCATGGGTTCAATTAGAAGGTGTTTTTTTAAAGAAATAAAAAACAACTTAGCTGGAGGAATATTCAGTCCTTGTGAATGGGCCAGTTCAATATAATAAAAATGACAATGGTACCAAAGTTAATTTACAGTTTTAATACTATATCAAACTATCAAAAGGATATAGAACCTGATAAAAATAATAATTCATTTAGAGAAACAAATTATGTAGAAGATCATGAGAAATAATAAAAGAAGGTAAGGATGAAAGGGAGACAACATTCCAGATCTCAAACTATGTTATAAAACATCAGTCATCAAAACTATTCTGTATTGGTTAAAAAAAAATGAAGAAATAGACACTCGAATAGGCTAGACAAAGGAGAATCAGAAACAATGGAACCAAAAAACCCAGTGTTTAGTAAACCAGAAAACATCAGTTACTTAGGAAAGAACTCCTTATTTGATAAAAACTGCTGGGAAAACTGGGAAGCAGTCTGGCAGAGATTAAGCATAAACTAATATCGTCTACCATATTCTACAATAAATTCAAAATTGATACACGGAAATATTAAAGACCATATCATAAAGAAAATGAGAAGAGAAGCCTTTCCATATACCTTCTACAGCTGTGGGTAGCAGCTGTGTTCTTAACCAAAGGATAGAGACAATTGCTAAAGATTAAACAGATAATTTTGATTCCGTGAAATTGAAAAACTTCGTACAAATAGAATGAATGCACCTGGGGTAAGAAGGGAAGCAGAAACGGGGGAAGGGGGAGAGAATTCTTTGTGTCAAATTCCTCAAATAAGTATTTGGTATCCAAGATATATAGACAACTGATATATGCATTCGTTACTGTTGTTCTTTTCCATATCTCTAGGAATAAAATCAGAGAATCATAGTATGTGAGCACTGGAAGGAATTTTGGAAAACATTTAATCTACCTACCCTCCTTTTATGGATAAGGAAAGTTCAGAGAACTTAAAGTCAGTGTAAACTGTGCTATACGGAGCTCAGCCTTTAAATACCTCCTTCAGAGTTATGTTATACCCATGGATGCCACTGACAGAAAGAGGATATAGAGCAGAATAGGGAAGAGGGGAGGAGGGAAATAAAAGGGGAGAAGAAAAAGATAGTGCCAGAAGAAAAGAATTAAAAAAGAAATGGAATGTTTCGCCTGGAGAAAATGCAGAAGGGCTGTGATAGCTGTCTTCAGCTATTTGAAGAGCTGTCATTTGGAAGGATTAGATCTTAAATTAAGAAGGTAGGGCCAGAAACACTGAATAGACATTGCCAAGAACCAGATTTAGACCCGATGTCAACAAAAACTTCTTAACAGAACTGTCGCAAAGTGGAATGGGCTGCCTTGGAAGCTAGTGGTTTGCATGTCATAAGAGGTCTTTCAGAGTCTAGATGACTACTTGTTGGGGATATAACAAATATGTATTTCATTTTCAGGGATAAGTTGAACTAGTTGACTCCTGAAGTCCCTTCTGACTCTGAAATTCTTTGATTTCAAAACAGATGTCTATGGGGAGAGGGACCCAAGTAAAACTTGTCTTTCGGCATTTATAGTACTAAGACAATACCTAGCTTAGGGTGACTCTTAAGTCTAAGCCTTAGATGTAGGATTTACCCCCAAGCCTTAGATGTAGGATTTACCCAACTAGGAATTCAAAGCACTTCATACTTTGGATAATTGACTAAACATCATGAATGAAAACCAGTTTCATTCAGCCTATTTCATTAGATGAACCAATTGACCTTAGAATTACATGCAAGAAAGCCAGGTCCATCACATTATAGATTGCAGAACCAAACAGAAAGGAAATTCCCCAGTTCCCCTTCACAACTGTAATAATTACAAAGTTACTTCATTATTTCCAGTAGTCTTTGGAAGGGATTCCATCCCCATTTTCAGGAAAGGAGAAGGGGACCCTTTTCTTTTGCTTAACTCTCTCCAAAAGAGTATATATCCAATCTTCATCATTTATTTGTTTGGCTAATTATGATCCTAATTCAAAGCCTTAATCCAAGAGTTATAACTAGTTACTTTTTTAATATTAAGGAAAGCATTGTATTTTTAGAGCTATTTCATTCACTGGCTTTGGAGGGCTTGTAAATACATACAAGTTGCTATTTTAGCCCAACTTTATTATATTAAAGGGGCAAATAAGATAAAATATTGACAACAAAAAATTTAGTGTGTATGTGTTTAGAGAAAAGTCGTTTGGGAAAGAGCTTACATGGGGCAAGAACATGTTTCTCAGCCCCTATCCCTACATAGCATTCACCAGAAAAGATCTAGTGAGATCCTATGAAGCTTAAATAGTTCATTAATTCCTTCCCTTTGGGAGATTAGGATGTCAGTTTTATCAAGCATAGTAGTTCTTTAGAATTTACCTTCATACCTACTGCTCTAACATAGATAGCAGGAGAGCCTTATAGAAGTAGTTGTTTAGATTTTCTCACTGTTTTTTTTGTTTTGTTTTGTTTTACTTTTTTGGGGGGGGGAAGATAGGGCAATTGTGGTTAAATGACTTGCCCAAGGTCACATGGCTAGTAAGTGTTAAGTGTCTGGGGCTGGATTTGAACTCAGGTCTTCCTGACTCCAGGGCTGGTGCTCTATTCACTGCACCACCTTACTGCCCCAGCATTTTCCTACTGTATTTTCTAAACTCTTAAAAATCAAAGTCTTATGTAGTAATTCTATTTTTATGTGCAAACTTTAAAACCATAAATTTCTTAATATATGTAATAGGGGATCAGCCAATGGTAGCCCAGCCCTTATGAGCATGTGCAATGAGCTCATCATGATGTAATCCTTCCTATAGATGTCAGAACGTATGTAATTATTCTTTGGGGGTGTATAGAGTGAGGGTTTGCCAAGCTCTTTTCAGGACTGCTTATCCCTTCTGGTGTCCACCTTCACTCACCTCTCACCTCTAGCTCCATGAAACTAACATACATAACAACCACATCCTGGTAAAAGCCTCTTGGCAGGTAAACTAAACCAAGTTGAGTGTAATCAACAGACCTCAAACCTGTGGGTGAATTAGGAATGTCTACTTCAAACATATGAAGACTTCCTCTGGCAGAATAGGTGAATGAGAACAATTTGTTCCAATGGCAGGCATTGTGAAATACTCAAAGCTTGGTCAGACATCAAAGACAGCAAGGTCATCCACTGCTCCCAGGTCATCGTCAGTCATCCTGACTTTTGACTTGATACCGGACTTCAGTAACTATGGATGTGAGAGGCTGACAACTTTGTGCAACTGTTCCTCGCTTAAGTCTAATGCATGAGCAAGTCAAAACATCAACCTGTGACATCACTGGTCCTGTTCAAAGGCAAAGAATGAAAAACAGCAAATTATACCACAATTATTTTATGTCCACTTACTGTATAGTGAGGAATTGGCTTCTTCAATTAGCTACTGAGCCAGAGCTGGATGCACATATAAGAGACTCCTATGCAATTAACTCAAGCTTTTTCTATCCCTGACTTCATTTGAGCAGGAAGGTAGTAAATGCTATAAGTCTTTGGATTGGCAGGACAAGAGCAGTCTGTTCTCCCCACCTGGTCCCCATATTCTATGCACTGCCTCCCACTACATCAGAGCAGGGAAATCCCTGGTGAGAAACTCTTTCTAACAATATAGGTCGGGATCTTTTCTCCACTTTATGGTCTTAGAGAGTTTCCCGACAGGGTTTAAAGGTTAAATGACTCACTTAAGGTCACACAGTCAGTAGTGTTAAGTGTGGGACTTGAACCTAGATCGGTCTGACCCTACTATACCATGCTACCTCTTGCCTTACACATGGAAAATATATAATTTTTAATTGACCCATTTCCCCTGAAAAGGAATACACAAAGCATGGATAAAGTCACCCCAAGGTAAGAACTGCTATTCTAGTCTGAGCTCCCATTTTTCAGATGAATAAATTAAGCCTCAGAAATGCTAAGAGATTGGCCCAAGATCACATAGCTAATTAATGAATGATTTGGTACTAGGCCCCAGGTCTCTTGACAAGTCATCTCAGATAAGACAAGAATGAGAACCTGAAGCTAGGAGACCAAAGAACAAAGGTCAAAAGAGTCTATTTCCCTGTCTAGAATGGTAGCCATGATGATAAAACATTTTAGAATAATCTTACCCCTATTTTTTACCAGGTAACAAAAAAATAACTGATGGTCCCTAGATGACAGATACTACAGTTGGTAATAAAACCTTGTGCAAACCACACTATATGTAACACTGCATAAGGCACTTCCTCCAAATTAAAAACAGTGAAAGGCCCAAAGTCCACTGAAGGGGAAAGAGAGCAAATACTTGCTTGCAAATGGATTGAAAGGGCAATTTCCCAAAGCAGTCCTATTGTACTCCTTGTACAATCTCTGTAGATACCAGTTTCTAACAAAGAGCAGCAGAACTTGTCCTCAGCCCTATTTTCTTCTTGAAAACTTGTAACTGCTCTCCCAATTAACCTCCTGGGGAAGTTCTAAAGCTATCATTCGATCTTACCAGAAATGCCTTTAACATGTGTTCTAATGATTCATCGGGTGACAGATAGCATCAATGTTCTGAAACAGTCCAGTATTAAGACTCAATGTCATAATGTTAATTTATGTTTCTCTTGTTACTTGGCCTCAAACTGATTCCTTTTAGCACCTGTGAGTCAGGAGAAGGGAAATGAGTTAGACTCATGCCCACCACCTCCTTATACACCACTATTTCCCATCACCAGCACCCCCTACTCTTGTATGGTGGCCAGGGATAGCTCTCTCTTCTTTTTACCCCACTGATAATAAGGTTGTTAGTAGTAAGGTTGACACTAGTCAGTCAGTAAACATTTATTAAGTACCTACTATGTGCAATGAACTGTGCTAAGTGCTGAGGATACAAAGAAAGGCAAAAGGAAGTCCTTGCCCTCTGAGAGCTTACAATCTAATGAGGGAGACAACATATAAATAACCATGTACAAACTAGCTATATCCAAGATAAATAGGAAATGATCAATAGAGGCAAGGAGGGACTGGGAGGATTTAGGAGGGATTGGGAAAAAATTCTTGTAGAAGGTGGAATTTTACTTGGGCATCTTTACTTAAAGGAAACCATGGAAGCCAAGAGACAGAGATGAAGAGGGAAAGCATTCCAGTCATGGGGATGAGCAGAAGTAATGCTCAATGGTCCATCCCATTGGTGGTATAGGTGAGGTCTTGACTGAAGCTACTTTTGACCTAGCAAGGAAATGTAGGTAAAAGAGGGGATGGATGACTAGAATAAGTCTGGAGAGCCAGTGAGAATGTCCCAAATTAGCAAAGGCAGATAAGAGCAGCCATGAGCACAGTAGCAAGAGATCAAAAATCAAAGAATTTTAAATCTAGAAGAGAAGCTAAAAATCATTCTAGTCTAGATGTTCTTATGTCTTTTCATTCCTTCCCTCCATTAATTATTTCCTATTTAAACTGCAAATGGCCTGTTTGTACATCAGGTAATTACCATTACCCGATGAGCTACTGAAGGGCAGGGCCTATCTATTTTTTTCTTTCTTTTTTATTCCCAATGCTTAGCATGAAGCCTAATGCATAGTAGGTGCTTATTGACTGACCGGAAATATTTTTAAAATTTCATTGACCTTAAGATAAAAGCATGTTCTAGTCTCAGCCCCTATTTTACAGATAAGTAAATTAAATTAAGGCTCCAAAAAGCTAAATGACTTGCCCCAGGTTATACACAGCTAGTTAATAACTGATTTCATACAAGGATCCTGGTCTCTTGACCAGTAGTCTCAGCTAAAGCAGAGATGGGACCTGAAACTAAGAGAACAAAGAACAAAAACCAAGAGTCTGGCCAGCAAGAGGTAAGACTCTTGGCAAGGGGCAGACTTTTACAGGAAATGATGGTGTAATAGGGACAAGGAACCAGCAAGAATTTAGAGTTCAGTACTCAGACCTTTGCTTACTACAACAGGGCCTCTTAAGTGCATTCTGCCCAGAGCCAGACCTGAGCTCAGTGTCAGCAGGAGCAAAACTGAATGACAGAGACAAGTCCAAACACCTGGCCCCATGAAGACAATGAAGGAACGAAGGAAGGAAGTCTGCCACCTTCCCAGGCAAAGCTGGTGAATGTCAAACTGTAAAAGATAAATAGAAGAAACTAAAATTTTTTTCCCTTACATTTATTCTGGCTCCAGAGGAGTTTCGTTGAGGCTAAAGACCTATCAGCCTTCTAACTGGTTAAAATTACTCCATGGGTATCAGGAGGGCATTAATTCCTTCTAGTTTCATAAGGTTTAGGGTTGGGTTTTTTTTGGTCTCAATAGGGAGGCATCACAGAGCTCAGCCATGTGATGTGTCTGCTATTGCAAATGTACTCTCTGAGCTGTTCCCCGTGGCTATTGAAAAGCAGTGTACAAAGCCTGGCTTCTGGCCAAGCACAATGCCGGTTAGTTTCCCACTGGCCCCCTCTGGCCTCACTAAATGTATTTTTTAATTCCCTGAATAGATCAGGGTTTTTTTTTTCTTCTGTGTGTCTTCTTTACTTAAAATCTCCCTTATTAAGTTTTTTAATCCATCCATTTCAAGACTTTTGCCTTCTTTTTAGCTGGGTTTGCTCTTTTCTGGCATGAGAAGCGGTGGTTGGTTTGAGGGAAATGTGGCAATGCATTTTTCTCCTTTCAAAAGGCATTCTTTCCACTCGGGATGGATGTATTGCCTAATAAGTCATCACTCCACAGAAACTGAACAAGGAAACATTGGCACAATTTCAACTGCTGCTGTGAACATGGCACCCAAATGATCATGTTGTATTTGTTTTTGGCAAATACAATGGATGGGAAGAGGAATGGTTATCTAGGGTATTTGAGTTGCAGTTGGGTGCATTAGTCCTTCTAAACCTAGTCAACCAGCAAACTATACTTAAAACTAACTTGGTATAAGAAGGCCCAGTTTATAGTATCAGAGGATCATAGGTTTAGAGTTGGGAAGGGAACCTGGTGGCCAAATGCAGTAAGAGATGAAAAATAGATCATATGATATTAGATAAAAGACAGAAGGTATTCAAAGGCCATCTGGTCCAGCTTCCCCATTTTACAGATGAGAAAAGGGAGACCCAGAGAAATTAAGTGAATTGCCCAGGATTACAGAGCTGGCATGGTTGGGGCAGGCTCTGAACTCAGGTCCTTCTGACTCCAAGTCCAATGCCCCATTTGCCATGCCTCATCTTCATCCAGAATTTACCATGAGAATATAGTGGTTTGAAATGGACACTCAATGGAATAGAGGACTTTCAGGCTTTCCAGATGAAAAGAACAGAGCTGAATTTTGACTTTCAAACACGACTCAAGAAAAGCACAAAAAGGTAAACAGTAATAAGAAGTCATAAGGGATTCAGTAAGGTTAAACTGTTTACATTCTTTCGTGGGAAGAGATACTTGTAACTCCTGAGACCTTTCTCATTATTAGGACAGTTAGAAGAAATATGCATAGATAGAGGACGTGGGTATGAACTGAATGTGATGGGATGATTATCTAAAAAAAAATTAAGGGGTGAGAAAGAGGAATGCACTGGAAGAAAAGGAAAGAGAGACGTAGAATGGAGTAAATTATCTCACATAAAAGAGGTCTGAAAGAACTTTTACAGTGGAGGGGAAGATGAGGGAAGTGGGGCAGAGTGCTTGAACCTTACTGTCATTGGAATTGGCTCAAGGAGGGAATAGCATGCACACTCAATTGGGTATAGAAATCTATCTTAGCCCATAGGAAAGTAGGAGGGGAAGTGGTTAAGAGAAGTAGGGGATGGAGGGCTGAGACTGATAAAAGAAAGGGTAGAGTGGGGGAGGCAGTAGTCAGAAGCAAAACACTTTTTTTTCTTTTTTTTTTTTTTTTGCTTTTTGGAGGGCATTTGGGGTTAAGTAACTTGTCCAAGGTCACATGGAGAAGCAAAACACTTTTGAGGATGGACAAGGCAAAGAGAGAGAGAAAGATCGTATAACAAATGGGAGGGGGAAGCAGTATGGAGAGAAATATAAAGTAATTATAACTGTGAAAAAATGTTTACAGCAAGTTTCTCTGATAAAGGCCCCATTTTTCAAATAGAAAACTCAGTCAAATTTATAAGAATACAAGTCATTCCCTGATTGATATATGGTTAAAGGATATGAACTGGCAGTTTTCAGATGAAGTAATAAAAGTCATCTATTAAATAAAACAAGGTTTGCCTATACTCTGCTTTGCCAAGATCACTTTTGGAATAATATGTTCATTTCTAGATACCACATTTAGGAAAGATATTGATAAGCTCAAGAGTATCTAGAGGAAGGTGGCCAGAATACTAAAGGGTCTTGAGACTATGATCTCATTTTAAGAATCTCGAAATGTTTAGCTTAGAGAAGATAAGGCTTTAGGGTGGAGGGGCATATGATGTCTGTCTTTGAATATTTGATGGGTTATCACAGGGAAGAAAGATTGAACTTCTTGGCCCTAGAAGGTAGAATAAAAATAACAGATGGAAATTGCAGAGAAGCAAGTTTAGTTTCAACGTGAAGAAAAACTGCCTAGTAATAGGAACTATGTAAAAGTGAAACAGGTTGTCTCAGAAGTAATGGGTTCACCTCTCCTGTCCCTTCATCAGCGCTGTGGTTATTGTAGAGAGGATTCCCAGCTATATATGGGTTTGATTAGAAAGCCTCAAAGGTTACTTTTGCCTCTTGGGATTCTTTGATTTGGTGAAGTCAAATAGTGAATTAGTTAATAGCAGAATAGACTTAGAACCCAGGTTTCTTGCTTTTTCCCCTCCATGTTCTTTCCACCATACTACAAAGCCTCTGGACTCTCAAGAAGAATCAGTGTCTCATTCTTACCATACAGCAGCATCCCTTCCCTAAGCATATTCTTCTATAGAATTTGAATATATATTGCTTCCCTTGAATACTGTTACTATGAGGAAAGGTAGTTTATAGTATTTTGGAGTCATATATGTTAAGAATGAAACAATGAGGGGGCAGCTAGGTGGTGCAGTGAGTAGAGCATTGGCCCTGGAGTCAGAAGGACCTGAGTTTGGATCCGACCTCAGATGCTTAACACACACAAACAAAAACCTAGCCGTGTGACTTTGGGCAAATTACTTAACCCCAATTGCCCTCCAAAAAGAAAAAAAAAAGAATGAAACAATGAACCATGGATAGGGGGAAAGAAAGGTGAGTTTTGCTCCACAAAGTGTTTTTCAAAGGGTAGTCTGTCCTTAACTCTCATTGTTGATTGACATCTAAAACCCCTTTGCTTTTAAAGTATGCATGAAAGTTAGAATACCAAAAATCCCAGAAGGATATATGGCTTGATCTGAGCTGGCTAAATTGGAGAGGAACAAAGATGAATTCAGAAGAAAGGACAAAATAGATGTTTGGAAGGAAATGGACCTTTATTTTCATGTTCCTTGACTTTTTCTAAACTCTAATAACTATTAACTCCTCCTTCTTCCTGAAGCTTTTCCCATAGTTTCTGTTACATAACATAATTCTGGTTTTCCTACCTTTCTAGCAACTCTTGCTCTTTTGCTTTCTTATCCCCACCCTCAAATTTGGAGAATGACTCCATTCAAGTGACTTTCCATGTTTTACTTTGTATTATGGTCTTAGGGAAACAGAATGGTACAATGTAAAAAGTCCTGGATCTGAACTCAGTAAAGCTGAGCTCTAATGCTACCGCTGACTCTTACTCCCTAAGGGACTTTGGGCAAATCATTTAACCACCCTTGGCCTTGGTTTCCTCATTTGTAAAGGAAGAACCTCAGGCTACATAGCATCTAATGTCTCTTCCAGCTCTACATCTTAAAGAGCTTAGCATCTATTTATTTATTTATTTATTTATTTATTCTATTTTGTCCCCTGCCCCACCCCAAACTACATGTTATATGAGGCAGGGACTGTCTTATCTAAATTTGCAGTTTCACCTAGCAGCTACCATAGAGCTCTGTACTTAGGAGCTGTTTAATAGATGCTAATTGAATTGAATTGAATTGGTTCAGTGTATCCTTCAAGAGGCAAAGGTGAGGAGAAGAGGGATTAGAAGCTATATGATCAATTGAAGGAGATATGGCTCTTTAGCCTAAAGAAACTAAGTCTTAGAGGGAACATAATAGTTATTTCCAAAAACATAAAGGATCATTTGTTTGGTTTGGCATAGAAGATTAAAAAAAAAAAGAACCAATCAGAAAAATTGATCAAAAAAGGAGAACGTCAAAGTTGGAGGGGCTCCAGGAAAACAGATACATTAATACACTGCTGGTAGAACTGTGAATTGGTCCAACCATTCTGGAAAACAAAGAACTCTACCTCAAAGGCTATTTAACTATTCATACCCTTTGACCAAGGGATACCACTACTATAGTGGTCTATGAACCAGATAGATAGAGAGAAACAGAGAGACAGAAGCAGAGACAGACATATGTGTGTGTATAAATATACGTAGATAATATTTATAGCAGCTATTTTTTGTGGTGTTCAACTGGGAAGTGCCAGAGCAAATTATGGTGTCTGAAAATGATGGAATACTGTTGTGCTGTAAAGAAATGAAAGGAATGTTTTCAGAGAATCTGGGAAGACTTGTATGAATTGATTCAGAATGAACTGAGCAGAATCAGAACAATTTATACAAAAAGAACAGCATTATAAAGACAAATAATTTTCAAAGACCAAAGAACTCTGATTAATACAATGACCAACTATGATTCCAGAGCTCCAATGATAAAGAATGCTACCAACTCCTGATAAAGAGGTAATGGACTAAATATGCAGAATGAAGCACAGTTTTAGATGTGGACAATATGGAGATTTGTTTTGTTTGGTTTTGCATATACCTTATGAAGGTTTGGAGTTTTTCACCCATTGGGGCAGGAGAGGTAGAAGAGAAAATAGATTTTTTTTGTTCATTAAGAAAAGAAGTATACATTAAGAAAATTACAAAATAATGATAAATAAACCAATCATGGGAAAATAGTGAGGCAAAATTTGCCACAATATGAGGGAAAATTTCCTAACAATTAAAACCATCCCCAAATAAAATGAAGTACTAGGTAAATCTTCTTGTAGAAGCTGTATTCCTCCTTGTGGAGGAATTTTAAAAGCAATTCTTGTCCCTGTTCCAGTATTGTGTATGGTAGAAAGAACATTAAATTTATAGTGCTGGGCAGTGGTTTTGAACTCCAATTTTGTTACAGCCTTTGTAATCTTCACCTTAGTTTCCTCATCTGTAAAATGGGGTATGAAATCACTTAAATTCTCTTCCAACTCTGAATCCAACTATCCTAAATGACTAACAACATCCTTTCTAACTGAAATTTACCAGACAACCCAGAAAATTCAGAGAAGATAATAGAAAATAGGGGACCTGTGGATGTTCTAAAATGCTTTACTTAGGGAACCATATGTTGCCCAATTTCTCCTTTCTGTCTCTTAATTACTTTCCTTTTTTTTCTTCCTTCCCCTTTTCTTTTGAGTCCTCTAGTTAGAGCCCAGAAAACTCATCTTTAACATCTTGTCACACTGTTTCATTCTCAGCTACTTCCTTGCTATCTCAACTGAAGTAATTAGTTTCTGATTGGTCTTTGTGACTTTGTGGGTATATACTCCAAAACCCAGGGGCATGCAGGTGCTAAATATTTTCAAATAGTCTTTGACATTTTGCGAATAAAACCTCATCTACAATAAATTTTGGAAAGGTTATAATTATAGTTAATAATGTAGGAGTTACAGAGATGAAAAAGATCCTCATTTTCAAGTTTCACTCAGAAAATATCTCATGTTAATCTTTTTCCTCATTGAGTTTGTTGGGCAGTATCACCATGTAGCACAGGATCTGGGCTCACTATTTCAAGTGCCATGAGCACTGACTGACCAGATTCCCAAAGGACAGCCAGTCTAGGGGTAACTCGGAGGAGTTGTGGGGGGAAGAGTTCTCTATGGCTCACGATTCCTCACTGCTGAAATCCCCCTTGATTATCCATTTGATATCAATTAGCCAGGCCAATGAATTAGTTTCTAATTAAAAACATTTGCCAAGATAGTATAATAACATTTAGTGCAAAATATACCTCCTCCTAAAGTCTGAGATCCACTTTCCCACAAATATATACAGAATTCAAGGGAAAGTAGTTTCAAGCTTAGAGACTGTATATTGCGTCAGTGAACCAATAAGGCGCAGTTAGGTGGTGCAGTGACTAGAGTACCAGCCCTAGAGTCAGAAGGACCTGAGTTCATATTCAACCTCAGACAACCCTGGGCAAGTCACTTAACCCTAATTTCCACCAACAAGAAAACCAGATGAGTAAACCAATGGCTCCAAATTGTTGCGATTTCTTTTCTTATTTTGTGGGGTCCTCATGTAGTTTCCTTTAAGTATAGCTTTCTGCTAGGCTCCTTTATAGAAACCTTTCCTCAGTCTCTCTAGTCTGCCCCCAGCTTCAGGTACATGTTGCAATCAGCTGTGCTGTTTGGTGAACCCTGCCAGGATGACGATGGGAAGTGAAAATATTCTGATCTTTCTAAGTTCACTGATCAAAGGGGAGTACTAGAGACTCTCACTTCTCCCTGCAAGAAAATTCCTTCCAGAAGTTTGGTCCACTTCTAGACTGATCCACTATTGGAGACCCTGGATTCCAAACAGGCTAGCTGTTTTTATCAGAGTCCCACAGGATGTGACTGATTCTTCTCAACTAACCACAAGTAATTTCCTGTGTGACACCATTTGCTTTTATCCTTGGCTCAAAAATATTTGACTCTTTTTTTTTTAGTACAGAGTTTATACTTTGCTTGTTTGTTTGATTTAATAGAGGTGTCTAAACCTGTTCACATCAATTCATACTTCTACTTGATTGGTTCAGTTGAGAAGTCTGGGTGCTCTGTAATTACTTTATTTCTTTTTTTCTTTTTTTTTTTTTTTTGCTTTTTGGAAGGCAATTGGGATTAAGTAACTTGCCCAAGGTCACACAGCTAGGTTTTTGTTTGTGTGTGCATTAAGTGTCTGAGGCCAGATCCCAATTCAGGTCCTTCTGACTCCAGGGCCAATGCTCTACTCACTTTGCCACCCAGCCGTCCCCTGTAATTACTTTCTTAAACTCTTTTTCTGAGCAACTTGACATTTGTTATCCTTGGCAACACCGTAGTAATTTTTGCAAAGTCCATGGTCCCAAATCTTGGATGTCTCTGGAGTGACTTGAAGAGGTTCATTATCGTCTTTTTTTGATACTTTCCCCCCGTGCCTTGTACTAAAGAATCTCAGGAAGAGCTTGGCATAGTTCATAGTCAAATCCAGTACTTAACACTCTTCCATTCTTTCAAATAGATGACCATACAATTTAATAAACAAATGTCATTTTACAAGGTTCTCAACTATCTTGATGATTACAGAAGGCCATCACCAACCCAAAAACAATAAAGAAAGGAAAAAGGACCAAAAAAAATTAAACTGCTCTTCTGAAAACGAAACCTACACGTCTTTGAGTTCCTAGAACATGTGGGCCTCTTCCCACAAGGTTCACTGACCTGGGATTGACTCTCTCACTGAGAAACCGAACCCATTTGACTTGGTGTCAGTGTAGTAACACTGAATCACTGATCCTAGGGGTGCTTGCCCTTTTCCTTTCTCACTGATTGTCCCTTCCCCTGCTCTGGCCTCAATTGGGCACCACATGCTACAACAAATCCCCTGGGAAGAGGAGTTGGGTGGGGTGGGGGGATGAGAGTTGGGCAACGAAGTTTTTAGTAAAGATCAAAAGACAGTAAGGGAAAGCCTCCCCTTTCATTTGACATCTCTGGAGGAATTTTCTTTCTTTTAAAACCAAATATATTTTAAACCCTTTAGCAAAATCATTAAGGGAAAATTATTTTCCTACTTAACACTATCTCAAAACCCCTACCTATTAGAAAAACATGTTTTTGTTTCTGAATTAGGTGAAGACAATAAATAGGAAGATTTCCTGAATAAGGGAGAGTTTTGGTGTCAGGGGGAGGGATAATCAGATTTCAGAGAAAAAACATGAAATATTTAGAATAAAAGGAGTCTCTTCTGTTTGGTCATCTCTAAAATAACCAGAGAGAAAGCAGAATAAAAGATTTTAAAACCTCGTCAAACAAATTTAGGCATAAGATAAAATTTTATCCTTTATGGACCAATAAAAGCTTTATTATCCTTATTCTCTTGCCTTCCTTTTACTTTCTCCTCCCTCCTCCCTTCCTCCTCTTTCCTTCCTTCTTCCTCCTTCCCCCTTCCCTTCCCTCCCCTTCCCACCCTCCGCTCCCCTTTCCTTCCCTTCCCTCTCTCCTTTCTCCTTTCTCTTTCCTCCTTTCTTCTTTCTCCTTTCTCTTTCCTCTTTTCTTCTTTCTTCTTTCTCCTTCTTTCTCCTTTCCTTCCCTTTCTCTCTTTTGCTTTGTCTCCCAGTTTTTACGGGGAGTCAGCACTGTGACCAAACCCTGGAACACAATTATTTTTATGACAGTTAAACAAATCTGATTTATTTCTCACTATAGTGAAAAGATGATTTGACTGGAAGTAAGAGATCTGGGTTCTAGCTTTGACTCTGGTACTTACTACTGTGTTACTTTTTATTAACCTCTGTGCCTCAGTTTCCTCACTTGTAAAATCGATTGGATTAGATTATCTTCAAGGTTCCTTCCAGTTCTAAATCCCTATGCTTCTACATGATATAAAAAAAAGTTACAGGTTGGTAGAGATGACACTGGATTTGGAATCAAAGGTCTTGGGTTTGAATCTCAGTTCTGCCTTTTGCCAAGTCACCCAACTTCTCTAGGTCTAGTTCCCCAGTGTAAAATGATGGGGGGAGGAGGTTAGAGGAGCTCTAATGTTCTTTTCAGCTCTAAATCTATTATCTTAGTTTAAAATGTTCCCCACTTGTTTGTTTGCAGATCACTTCTGGAAAGGGGCCATTTCCTATTTCCATGTTGTCTACCCACAAGGTATGTGGTTCAGTGCTTATTTCACAATGAATACTTAGGAAATGTTTACTCACTGACTGATTAAATAAAAACATGAAAAATATAACCTGCCTAAGGGAAATATTCTAGGAGTCTCCTGAAGGACTATGTAACCTTAGTATTGGTCTTTTGTCTCTATAGCAGGAACAGATAACTCTCTGTACTCAGAGGTAGATTGCTGCCACAGTAGCTTTGTGACTCACCTTTAGGAGCAAATACTTGTCCATTGTAATTGATTTCTATAGGCTGCAGTGGCAGCAAGCTCAGCAATAATTTATGGCATAGTATGGCATAGTTTAGGGGGAGAGAGAGAGACAGAGACAGAGAGAAACAGAGAGAGAGAGAGAGAGATGGAGAGCTGGAGGGAGGGAGAGATGAGAAAGGAAGAGAGGGAGGGGGAAGCGAAGGAGGGAGGAGAAGGAAGGGGGAAGGAGAAGAGGAGGAAATAAGCATTTATCTAGTGCCTATTATGTATCAGGCATACTAACAAGCACATCTTACAAATATTATCTTATTTGATACAACAACCCTGCAAGGTAGGTGCTATAATCATCACCATTATATAGTTAAGAAAACTGGGGTAAATAGAGATTAAGGGGCTTGACCACACACAGCTAATGTCTGAAATCAAATTTGCACTCAGGTTTTCCTGACTCCAAAGCCAACACTATCTACTGCATCACTAGCTGTCCTGTATTTATTAATAATGTGCCTTTGCCTAAGCAAAGGTGCCTCAGACCATCACAATCCACAGCCCAGCATGGAAGTAGACGGTCTGTCTTAGGACCTGAAAAAAGAAGACCTTGTGGTATCCTAATCGCCATGATTTTGGGGAGGAAGAGGATTGTGCTGGATCAAAGGACTAACCAAATAGCTACTCAAATCAGCAAGTGGCTGGAGAGGAAGGGGAAGATAGAAAACACTAAAGAACAAAGGGTAGGGCCAGGTAGGTGGCAGTGCATAGAGCACCGGCCCTGGAGTCAGGAGGACCTGGGTTCAAATTTTTCCTCAGATGCTTACTAGCCATGTGACTTTCGGCAAGTCACTTAACCCCAATTGCCCTTCAAAAAAAAAGAACAAAGGGTAAGTGGCGACAGGGGGCAAGTAAGTTACAGAGGAACACTGAGTAGCTGTACTCACTCCATTCAGGTGTTCCTCAGTCACATTCTTATGTCTCTACCTTTGATACCAAAGCTAGGAATCCATCTATTGTGTTTGTTTATGGGGGGTATAATTTTGAACTCTGTACTCATAAAGAACCCATCTATCAAAACACTCATTAAATAGGCCACGAGCTCTACAAGTTTACAATCTAAAATAGACTATATTAACACATACATCTGAATTCCATATTTGCCTGTATTAGCATCCGGGAATCCAGAAAAGTGCACTCTAGAACATGCTACTCACCTCCAGGCAGAGAGATGATGGACTCACAATACAGAATGAGATTTTTGGACCTGACCGATAGGGGGGATTTGTTTTTCTTGACTATACATATTCATCACAAGAGTTCTGTTTTTCCGTTTTTCTTTTTTCTCTTTCCCTAGTAGGAGAGTAGGGAAGGAAAGACAATAAATGCCTATTCATTGAATAAAGACCTTTAAAAATTGTTTTAAACTAAACAGATAAGAAAGAAAGCACTAAAAAGAAGGCACTTACAACCTTGTGTTATCTTAAACAAATCATTTAATCACCTGGGCCTCAGTTGATATTTCTATAAGATGGGGAGAATAAAATAGTGGAAAGTATACTGGATATGGAGTCAGAGGAAGTGGACTCAAAACCCCATTTGCTCTACTTTCTCCTTGTATGGCCTTAAGTCACTTTGTGTCTGTTGGCCTCATATGTAAAATGATGATGTTAGTCTCGATGACTTCTAAAGGTCTTTTCTACTGTAAATCTATGATCCCATGAGGCTACTTGACTTGTTTTAAGGCAGGTGGCTGGAACAGATGATACTAGAAGATATGTTCCAAGTCTACAATCTGTGGGTTCATATGAATATGTGTGTGGAAGGGGTGGATGTGAGTAGAGGTGAGCATGTCAGAGTTGAGGGGTTCTTATTTGATGACATTGGAGAACTCCTCTAAGGTCATAAGTTCATAGGATCCTAGGTCTAGAATTTAAAAGAATTTCAGAGTTCATCTAGTCTGGAAGTATCAAACTTGAGGGTTTGGTCTCAAGTGGAAAGAGATGAAAATATAACTTGGAAATGATTAATAAAACAACTAAAAATACAACACTGCATAGATAATGTTAATTTGTGGTTATCTAAGTGAATGAGTAACTTCAGGGATCTGTTTCTAATGGAGTTTGACATTTGATCTTGACACCAACCTTCTCATTTCAAAGCTAAGGAAATTGAAGTCCGGGGAGGGTGATCTGCTCATGGTAGTTATCAGTGGAAGTGATATTTGATCCCTGGTCCCCTGATGCCAACATACTCCTTTCACAGTTGTAAAAGGCCACTTGAGAAAATGCATGCTACTGATTACAAGGAAAGTTACATGCATGAAAGAGTACAAATGCATCTCCATTACTGGGGGAAAATATAGCTCAATGGTGGGTTGGTTGTATAATCTCTGTTTATAAAGAACATGAAAGATGGAAAAGACTCTAGTTCTTCTAGTCTTTCCTCAACCACTTAGTAGCTCTTCTGTCTATATCACTGAACTTTTTTGGGCCTCAGGTATTTTATTTGAGAATTCTCAACCTGCTCAAATATAAGCAGCCCCTCAGAATTTTCTTATCCTCACTCACCCAGGGGCTTGCCCTCTTTAGTACCTACCAAGGCAGCTTCCTTGTCCCATATCCCTGTCCTCTCCCCCCAAACCCCAGACTCTGCCCCCCATCGTTCTCCCTTCTTTGAGGTCTCCTTCACCTCCATCTTGAGGTTTTTCTTTCCTAAACCTACAAATAGAGCTTCTAGAGGAAGACAACAAGAACCTTGCTCTTAAGCTGTCTACTCTCAAGGATGCTGAAAACTGTTGAGGGTCAAGTAAGTGATGATAGCTCACCTGTTGTTCCTTGTGTTTTCCCCCCAATATTCAGAAATTGTTAGTTACTTTGGTCCCAAAAGGTTTAAATTGAGGTCCTTACTAGGTCATTCTAAATCTATTTTTCCCTCTACAGAATCACAGAATTTGAGAGATGAAAGGAACTTCATAGGCCATCCAGGTCTCCCTATCATATAAAGAATCCCTTCTACCTCATATCCAAAAGATGGTCACCCAGACCATTCCTTGAAACAGCCAACAAAAGAGAATGCCAGGTATGGGGGCTCAAACCTGTAATCCCTGCTACGCAGAGGTTAATCTAGTAGGATGCTTAAGTTTAGGAGTTTTGAACTGCGTGCAAGATGGCTAAAGCCAATAGAATGGCCATAATAAGTCTGGCATCAATATAGTGAACCTGCAGATTGTCTAAGGATGGATCAATTGGCCCAGGTCAGAAACAAAGTCCAAGCTTCCATATCAATCAGTATTGGGATTGGAACTCTGAATGACTGCTATGAAATGAAATGAAAGCCTGCGGGAAATAGGGAGAGCCAGACTCAATAAAACAAAAGACTAATGATGATGATAGTGATACCAGAGTAGTACAGGGAACCCAACACCTCTCCAAATAGCCCATTTTATTTTCAGATTGCTCTAATTAGTAGGAATTGTTATCTTCCTTCAAACTAAGGTAGCCATTTCCTTCATTCCCTACTCCATAGGTGCTCCTACTCTACCCTTCCTAAATTGACTGTGCATTTGTTTTTGTACATGTGTATAACCGCCATCAACAATAGCAACCTCAGTAAAATGTAAGTTCTTTGAGGACAAGGTAGTGAGGTGGCCCAGTGCACAGAGTGCCAGACCTGGAAGTAGGAAAGCCTAAATTCAAATCTGGCCTCAGATGGTTACTAGCTATGTGACACTGGGCAGGTCACTTAATTTCTGTTTGCCTCAGTTTTCTCATCTGTAAAATGGGGATAATAATATTAAGCTACTGTGAGGATCCAATGAGATAATAAATGTGAAGGGCCTGGCACATCCAAAGTGCTATGTCAATTTTAACTATTGTTATTTTGTCTTACCTAACACAGGTCTTTAAGCACAGCAGTCTTTTAATACATGTTTGTTGAATTGAGAAACACTCCATTTGGACATAATGTTATAGTTGAACATTAAAACTAAGTCCCAGAAGAAATAAACATTTAGGTTATCTATGACTTGGTTTTTGTGCATCAGGTATCATTTGCAAAAACTGGTTGGAGGTAAGAACAGAACAGGTGATTCAAGACCTCCCTTTTTACTCAATTAGATATGTCTCAGGAGAAGGGGAAGGATTTGAGGAGCCTTTTGAAGAAGAAATGAGAAAGAAGGTAATAGAGAAGGGGAGGTAGGGCAGATGCCCTATAAGGGGTTGCATGAGAGATGACAGTCAAGGAAGGCTTCCAGACAAAGGAACACAGAATAAATTCTTGAGAGTGATTGATAAAAAGAATGGCATAAGAGTGCATGGGGCATTAGACATTTCAAGGGGACGCATCTAAAATTAAACTAGGGAGGGGTGGCTAGGTGGTTCAGTGAATAGAGCAGGGGCCCTGGAGTCAGGAGGACCTGAGTTCAAATGCAGCCTTAGACACAACACAAAAACTAGCCATGTGATCTTGGGCAAGTTGCTTAACCCCAATTTCCCTAACCTCCCCCCTCCAAAAAGCAAAAAAAAAAAAATTTAAACTAGGGAAACTACTGCTGGTTCTTGGGAACCCCATGTGCTCCATGGAGTGGAATATGCCCAGTGAGATGAAGCCTGAGAAAGCAAAGCTCCCAAAAGGCTAATATCTGGCAAAACAAGGACAGAGGCTTCACTTGTATCAAATGCTGCCATCAGTCCCAGGAGAAGACTATCTTTTTGTTGTAATATGAACAGGAGATCAAGTATAGTATCAGTACTACAAACTGTTCTAGTCAAACAAGGTAAGGCTCAATTACCTTCATTAATTTTCTAAAGTTTCCAATAGTTACTTGACATTAAAGGTCACAGGCCACTCCTAGGTCTGAGGTATCTATTTTCTCTCCCCTCCAACCTGCTCCCATCAAATGTGGCCAGAATGATGGAGCACACAAGGAGAGGGGCAACCAAGCAACTCCCCTTGGGCTAAAAAAGCTCCTGAGGTTTCTCTCAGTGGGAAAAATTACTAGCCATTAAATTTGAGTCCAGGAAAATAGGTTTTAGTATCTCACCTGGCAAAAAAAAAATCTGAAATAAAAGACTTATACTGAAAGGAAGAGCATAGTTCTCATACGTTAGTCTATTCAATAACATTCACACATATTTCTTTAGGAGACAAGGATGTAATCGTTGTGGATATGAATTTCATTCAAATCAATTCCTTCCTACCCCTTCCCAAGAGAATATAAGTTCTTTCGAGGTAGGAACTCTATGTCTCTCTGTCTCTGTCTCTATCTGTCTCTGTCTGTCTGTTTCTCTCTATAAAACTGTCTTTGTGTGTCTCTGTCTCTGTTTCTGTCTTTCTCTATATATACATCTCTGTGTCTCTTTGTCTCTGTCTCTATACACATATATATGTATATATATATATATATTTATAGTATATATCTCTGTGTTTCTTTGTCTCTGTTTATGTCTTTATATATACATCTCTGTGTCTGTCTCTGTCTCTACACACATACATGTATATATATTTATAGTATATCTCTCTGTGTCTCTTTGTCTCTGTTTATCTATCTATATATAAAAATCTGTCTCTGTGTATGTGTCTCTGTCTCTCTCTTTCTGTCTCTCCATCTCTGTCTCTATATTCCCCCTCCCCTCTTTCCCTCCTTCCCTTTGTATCCCCACCACCTAACATAATATTGACACTGCACTTGATCTCCTGTTCAAATTACAAGAAAGATAGTCTCCTGGGATCAATGGCAGCATTTGATACAAGAAGCACCTCTGGACCTGTGTTGCCCGATGTGACCCTTATGGAAGCTTTGCTTTGTTCCTAATTCAGGTTTCTTCTTACTGACCAGGTTTCACACATAGTAAGCACATTAGAATGTGGGATTTTTCCTTTTTTTTTTTTGGAGGGGGAAGGCAAGGCAATTGAGGTTAAGCAACTTTCCCAAGGTCACACAGCTAGTTTAGTGTCAAGTGTCTGAACTTGGATTTGAACTCAGGTCCTCCTGATTTCAAGGCCAGTGCTCTATCCACTGAGCCACCTAGCTGCCCCTAGTAAGCACATTAGAGTAAGTCCCTAATAAACTCTTGTTGAATTTCATTAAATTGAACTCAGTTCAATTCAATTCAAAGTATGCACTGAACATCAACTATGAACCCAGTACTGGAAATGATGATATAAACTTTGTAGAAGAGCCACCCTACATCTCCTTTTATCTATATATGTTCTTTTAAAATATATGGGGAGGACAGTATCAGTTTATTCTCTGGAGGTGGATAGCAGGCTTCATCATGAGTATCAGATTGCTTACTGTCTCAGGAAGAGGGGAGGAGAGGGAGAACAGGAGGGACAGAATTTGAAACAAAACTTTTAAAAAATGTTTAAAAATTGTTTTAACATGTAATTGGGGGAAAATACAATAATGTATTAAAATATATGGAGAGAAAAAGGAATACAAGGACTTCAAGAGTCCCCCCACTCCATCATTGTTCCTTGTTCCTCAAAGGTTTTTCCTTAATTATAAAAAGGTGTCTCTATACATAATGCTAACAAACATTCATATCACCCATGTTTTAATTAGGCCCTGTGTACTGACATGATGGACCTAGGTGTAGTTTGGGGCAGGGGTGGAGTCTTTCACAAAATCTCTTTCATTTATACCATCATAGGATATTAAGCCTCCTAAAAATGCTTCATTTCAGTTTCTCAAAAAGGTCCTCAGACTACTAAAACATGGACTATAGGATAAATTTTATTTAATTTGACAAAAAAAACCACGTAGAATGAATTTATGTCTGAGTGTCTCAGTCATCAGGAAAATTCTCCTCCCCTTTCTGGGGGGTGTCAAGGAATTTTCTTCTCTTGGGCCCCACCTTCTTTAGGGACCTCTGCAATCCACCTCTACAATTCACAGTTCCAGCAAAGAGACAAGTTCAGTGTCCACACTGTGGTTCTTTGTTGTTCTTTCTTACTTTGCTTACTGGCATAGGTGGTTCCTTGATGTGCTGATTTCTCTAGTGCTAGCCAAGTCCAGGTCCTCAGTGTTTGCTCCATCCTATCATATATATGCCACCATTTCAACCTTTCCATCTGGCACCAGTTCCTTATTCCTTGTAGTGGTTTCTTGGAGAGGCCTCATGAATATTCAGGTCTCCATCTAGGTCCTATGTACAACTTGACACCTCTCTCTCTCTCTCTCTCTCTCTCTCTCTCTCTCTCTCTCTCTCTCTGTATTTCCTCAGGTTTCATATTCTCTTATGTCCAGATCCTCCTAAGAATTAAAACAGGTTACAGATGTTATTTTTGCAAGAGTCCAGCTTTTAAAACTTTCTGGAAGTTTCATAAGTTAGTAAAGAAAATAATTGTAGGACACAATAGAGTATAATGGAAAGAATCATGGATTTATAGTTTGAAGAGTTTTATTCAAATTCTAGTTCTACTTATTATTGATTATCAAGTTCTTTAACTTCTCTAGGACTCCGTTCATTCTTCTGTAAAATAAGAGTTCTAAACTACTTGATGAAGGAGGTCCTGTCCAGATCTAAATCCTAAGAACCCATTTGTTAATTTCAAGTGGTCTCTTAGGAAGGGGCTTTGAGTGAAATCAGAATCTGACAGCAAAATTATTTTCTTTTTGGAAAAGAACCATCACTGAAGACTTGTACTAACCATGTACCTACACAGAGAGTTATAGTTTTTCATTCTTTTTTTTTTACCAAGCATTATGGTACATAAAGCCAGGTTCTCTCATGTGCAAAGAAATAGATATAAGAAAATTAAATAGCAAGAATGCTCATTGAGAGTGATTTAAAAAACAGATAAACACTTTCACTTTGATAAGTGGTAAGAAAATTACAATAATCTCATGAAAGGTTAGATAAAAGTTAACTGCAACTGCAAGAGTTTTTGATGTCATACTTCTCTGAAGCTCTAAAATTTCAGAGTGAAAGCCAGGAATTGGATCTCTATGACTCCATGAATGTTTGATTATATCCTTAATTGCTGAGGGTGGTGGTGGTGGTGGCAAAGAATTGGAAATCAAGGGGATGCCCATCAATTGGGGAATGGCTAAATAAGTTGTGGTATATGAATTTAATGGAATACTATTGTGCTATAAGAAATGAGGAGCAGACAGACTTCATATTTACCTGGAGAGAATTATACAAATGATGCTGAGTGAGAAGAGCAGAACCAGGAAAAGTTTGTACACAATTACAGACACAACGTATGTGTGACAACCAACTTTGATAGACTGGACTCTTCTCAGCAATGCAGGATTACAAGTCAACCCCAAAAGACTCATGATGGAAGGAGATGTCTACATTCAGAGAAAGAACTAGAAAGAACAAAGTTTGAATGCAGACTGAAGCAAACTACCTGCTCTCTTTCTTTCTCTTGTTTGGTTTTGTTTCCTCTTTCTCATTATTCATTCCATCAGCTACAATCCTTCTTTACAACCTGACCAATGTCTAATGTGAAAGTATTTGCAGATCCTAGACTTGATTGCATGCTGCCATGGGGGAGGGGGGGATTGGAGGGAGGTGGAGAAAATTTGAAACTCAAGGGATTGTGGAATTGAATCTTGTAAACTAAAAGTAAACAAACAGATTAATAAAGACACCAAAAAAGAAAACCCTCCTTCCCAAAACAAACCTTGTAATAGTTTTATGTGTATGTTTATGTGTGTACAAGTTATCTCCCCACATTAAGATTTTAAACCTCTGGGCTAAAATAAAATAAAATTATAAATGTTTGTGCCACTGCCAATTACGGCTATTTGGGTGGATCGATGTTAATTATTCAGACTTTGATGAGATAAGTAAAGACACACCTAGTTAAAGTAATAAATCTCAAATACAAAAGAAATATTGACATGACAATAGGTATCTATCTGTAGTCAGAAATGTTTGGATTTGGATTTATTTCTAGTGATGTGTCACGAACTGTTAAAACTAATGGTTCCTGGTTCCTGAAAATTACCATGGCATTTACAAACAAGAAATGAATGGTACAACAAACTTAAAAATAAAATAATTTTTAAAGCAAAAACTAAAGTGATGAACTGAAACAATTTGGTTTGTCAAAGAGGAAATGAAAATGGTTGAGAAACATTTTATAAAAGGAGTTGTCAATCCAATATTATTGCTAATTATAAAACTTATGTATATCAAACAATGATATCTTCCTGCCATTTTTCTGCTGTGTAACTTCTGCCCTCTTGACCATATTTCCAACTTCCATTCTGGGACTGTGCTGATTGGTGAGAGCTCAGAACATTGAACTAACACCAGCCCCGAATCGTTCAATCTTCCTGCCATGCCAAATACCCTCTCCATCCCTTTTGTTTCTTATCCTGGGAAGAGTAATGCAATCAATGCTTCCATTGCTTCTAGAAACGGCACATCGTCCAATTGCCTCATGGTTCCATTTGTGATTCATGCCACTATGCCCTTTTCTGTGCACAATTTCCAAATATGTCTCATCTTCTGCATTGGAATGTGAGCTTCTGTTTCTCTTTTGTAGTTTTATCTCCAGAACTCAGCATGGTCCCTGGAACATAGTAAGAATTTAATAAATACTTTCATTCCCTCATTTTTATTAAGTTGTTTATAATGTTAGATTTGAAAAAAAATTGATTTAAAAATATAAGACTGACTCCAGGCCCTGCACTTTATCCACTGTGCTACCTAGCTGCCTATATAAATGCTAGCTGTTATTATTATTAAAATTAATACCTAAAGCAATCTTAAAGAGGAAACCAAGAGAAGACGTCATGAAAAGATGATACATACCCTGAGTGGGGAAAAAGCATAAGGGGAAAGGGGTATAGGAAACATTAGCACATAGGAAACATTTAATAAATGCTCTGTCTCTCTATTAACATTTGTTATCAGTAGTCAAATTTCCATGCAATGGCATTTTTCAAACTTTAAAGTGCAATGTAAATGTTATTAGTTTACTATTGTTATAATTAAGCATTTATTAGTGTTTATCTAGCTAGATTTCACCTACATAACAATGTTAGTGGAGAGACCATTCAGTATGATTTTACCCTGGACTGTGCCCTATAACCTGATTGTAAAGTTTATCATAAATGCTTAATATTAGGCCACAGCTTCAAAACACAATTACAATTTCTTGTCTCACCTGCTGAACATTGAGTGATGAGAATAGAAGATTTTAGGGAGGTGTTTACACTTCTTCAAGGGATAATATGGCATTAATAACTTGCTAACACATTAACCTTATAATCCACAATTGTGACTTGCGTGTGTTTTTCTCCATCTTCATTCAGCAGCACATGTAGGATATAAGGGAAAGTGAGGTGGCACAGAGGATAGAATGCCAGTCCTGAAGTCAAGAAGGTTCATCTTTCTGAAATCAAATCTTGTCTCAGACATTTATTCATTGTGTGTCACTTAAGTAAGTCACTTAACCCTGTTTGCCTCAGTTTGCTAAATGAGCTGGAGAAGGAAATGACAGGCCTCTCCAGTTATCTTTGCCAAGAAAACCCCAAATGGGGTCACAAAGAGTCAGACATAACTGAAACAACTGAATAGTAGGGAAAACCAGCAAGACAAAAGCTATCAAGGCAAACATTTCCTGACAGATCCAGTTTATTCAGAGAAAAAGAAAATACAGATTTGAGTGACTCAAACTATGTCTAAGCTTGGGCATCACAGGTATACTCTTGCAACAAAACAAAGGCATTATCAATGAGCAGGGGGAATTTAGCCTGGGTTTTAAAAAAAAGTGGTATAAAGAGTTCAACCAGGAAAGGAGTGTCAACACTTTGGTGTCATTCCAACTTTAAACAAGCCCTTCAGCCCATCAGTCAGAAAAGAACTGCAGCTTGTCAACATGGCTACTTTCAAATGACTTCTAGTAGGCCTGAATGGACCAAACAATCAGTGATGAGGAACTTTAGACAAGAGTCTGGTTTCACTTAAAAAGTAAAGAGGATAGAGAGGATCACAGAAAGTAAAATGGATAATTTTGATGACACAGAATTTTAAAGATGCTTGCACAAAAAAATCAATGCAGCTAAAATTAGAAGAGAAACAGGCAACTGGGAGGGAAAATCTTTACTGCTGCCCTGATAAAGGTCTCATTTCTTATGTAGGGAACTAATTCTAATTTGTAAGAATAAGAACCACTTGCCAAATGATAAATGGCCAAAGCACATGGATAGTTTTCAGAGGGAGAAATTTAATCTCTAATTTCTCAAATATTATACTGCTTTTGGACTTCTTTGAACTTCTCCTTCATGCCTTCCTTCTTCAGGAAACTCTCATCATTGGGAAGTCTTATCCTGCAAGATTCAATCAGCTTTAGCATCACAATCTCATCAGTATATTTTTGCCCCTCTGATTAGACCCTCTGGAGAGCAGAGCCATTTAAGGAGGGGGTCCAGTAAAGTCTTTTCACCATTTCCCACCAGGTATACTTTTGGACTTCTTCAGATTCCTCCATCATGCCTTCCTTCCCCAGTAAACTCATCATAGGGAAATCTCATCATTCTGAAAGATCACATCAGCCTTGGTACCCATAACTCATCATTACCTTCTGCCCTAGCCCCCTCTAATTGGAGGGCATAGTAGAACCCCAGAACCTCTACTTAAGGAGGGTACTCAAGCCAGTCATCTCCTCACTTTTCATTCAGCTGAACTCCTTTGAGTTTTATCATGCCTCTTTACTTTTCCTACCCCTCACCGTTTTCAGCTTCCTTTTTCCTGTTCTCTTCCTCACTTAGATTGTAAGCTGTGTGAGGAAAGGGACTATCTTTCTTTTTCATTTGTACTTGTATCACAGCACTTAGCACAGTGCTAAGCACTTAATAAATATTTATTGACTAAGCTATCATTAGCTGTATAAAAATACTCCAAATCACTAATAATAAGAGAAATGCAAATTAAAGTAACTCCGAGGTTTCATTTTACACCCATCAGATTGACATAATAGTCAAAAAAGGAAAATGACAGATGGTGGAAGGGCTATGGAGAAACAGATATATTAAGTCACTTTAGTAGAACTATAAACTGATCTAGCCATTCTGGAAAGCAATTTGGATTATGCCCCAAAGTTATTAAATTTACTTTTTGACCCAGGAACATCACTACTCGTTTTATAACCTGAAGAAGTTAAAGAAAGAGGGAAAAACCCCATGTGTACAAAAATATTTATGGCAGCTCTTTTTGTGATGGCAAAGAACTGAAAACTAAGGGATGTCAATCAGGGAATGATTGAATAAATAATACCATGTAAACATAATGGAATACCATTGTGCTGTGATAACTGTTGAAAGAGAAACCTAGGAAGACATGTAAGAAATGATAGAAATTGAAATGAACAGAACTAGAAAACAATTTATACAATAACAATATTGTAAAGACAAACAACTTTGAAAGATTTTAGAACTATGATCATTGGTATTACCAACCATAATTCCAAAGGATTCATGATGAAATATACTACCCATCTCCTGGCAGAGAGGTGATGGACTCAGAGTGAAGGTTGAGACATATATTTTTTGGCTAAAGCCAATGAAGAAAGTTGTTTTGCTTGACCATACATATTTGTCACAAAGGTTTTGCTTTCCTTTCTTTTTTATTGAGGGAGGTATTAGGAAGATAAATATTTGTTAATTTTTTAAAATAAAATTTAACAAATAAATAATTGCCTTGGAATGATTCAGCAACTTGAAAACACACAAAAGCAAGAAGTGAGGGAGAATGGTACTTAGACTTGGGTGGGTTTAGTAAAAAACCTAGGGAAGCCTTGAAGCCAAGATAGAAAGATACCCTCTCATTCTTACTTCTTTAACCCCACCCAATACAGACTTCCTCTCTGTGACTCAGGGATATCCAGAGGACAGAACTCTGGCTTTTTCCATAAGTAAGAAGTAGAAGACCACAGTAACTTCCCTTAGGGAAAAACTACACATTAAAGTCATCTTGCAAATGCACACACAAGATAAAAATGTTGCTAAGCAAAGCTAGAGATAACATTCCTATAAATCATCCAGGAAGTTCCTAGGAAAACTCTTAGGCTGCCTAAGAAAAATAAAACCTAGAAGCTGGAGCCTGGAATTAGCAGGCAACATTCTTTTGAAGTAGGGGCATCACTAAAACCAGAAGAAATGACAGATCCTATTTTTATATTGACACTGAATTCTGAGTCACTACATCTTCTGAAGTTCTGACTGCGGGGGAATGTATTCTGCTTGTTTTTCCCCTCCACTAAAGCTGCCCAGAAGAATAAATTTCCTTGGTAGGTTGACACAAAATCACTCCCCCAAACCCTCCAAGGGCCTTAAGCCATCTCATCTACCCTATTTCCTCACACATCAATGGGTGCAACCATTTTGCTAGTCACTTCCATAGTTGAAACTATAAGAATCTGCTCTACCCTCAGTCCCTGATAAAATTCTGCATTCTTTTATTATTGTTATCAGATGAAAATCCAATGCCACTGCTGCCTTCTGCTAAATTTAGAACATAAAACGCTGGTCAGAATTCTTGCCAAAGGATCTCTGCCAGCAGTAGGCACAAACATCATTTGAAACAGTCTGGGATTTCTCCAGTTCTGGCACTGTCAGATGAAAATTTGCAACTTTAACAAAGTAATATTTTAGAACAAGCCCCCAGGTACAAAATAGTGGAAAGAACACTGGAGAAGGAATCAGAACTAGTTTATGTTTCCCCTCTGCTGACTGGTTGTATGGCCTTGGACAAGTCACTTCCTTTCCATTGGCCTCAGTTTCTCATCTATAAAAAATAAGTGATTGTACTTTTTGTCCCCTGAAGTTCTTTTCAGCTATAATAGTCTTTGGTTCAGTGAGTCTGTGGGAGGACAAATCATTTACTGTTGTCTTAATCCTACCAGTGACTCACTCTGAAGGTTCCTGCAACAAAAGTTGTCCTCAAGGAAATACATTGAAAAATGAATGACCGTGATTCAATAGCTAACAAAAGAAGAAAGAGATCATGGGTGTCATGTTTGATGCCCTGTTTTCTCACTGGAGCTTAAAGAGCTGAGGCTTGTAATAAGAGTTCCCCCCAGCACCTCTCACACTCAGCTGCCTAAAGGGGAATAGGTGGTTGACATTCCAGAAGCAAATTCTGCTGGGCATGTAGCCTAGCTATACCCCGCATCTGCCCTAAAATGTATAGATTAATTTCAAGGGACTCAGTCAGCTACTGTTTCTGGACACACGGTGAAAAACACTGTGATCTAAGCCAAAGGTCCCACTGTGTAACTAACCCTCCAGCTTCTTCCTCTCAGACCCTAGAGCTTTTCTGAATTGTACCCTGCTGACTGGATGGTCTTCCTGAGGTGAAGGAGGGAAGGGAAATGGAGGGAAAAAAAAGAGAGGGATTTGGGGGCCTTGTGATTGCTCCCCAAGCCATGGAGTATGGTAATTTGTGGTTAAAGGAAAGAATACAGTTTTCTTCCCCATTGGGTACCACTTTCTGCTGGGGATGACCTATTTTCTTTCAAAGGAACTGATGAGAAAAGGGGAGATGAAGAAGGAAAAGGGGAGGGAAGAGGGTGAGAGATGAGAAGTTACTATTATCTATACAACAAGTATTTATTAAGTGTCTATTATATTTAAGATGCTGTGTCAAGTAATGCGGATTACAACTATTAAAAAGAGTCATAGCCTTTGCCCAGGAATATAATACAGATTGCTGTGGTCACTGACATTCTCTGAGCCAGAGCTTTTAACTATTTCTTTTAAGCCTACCAGATGTTCTTAACACCTCTAAAGCATGAAAAAATGGAGTTACCAAGGCAGAAAAGATTGGAATTACATTGCAATAGCTCTTAGAGCTTCCGGGCTCTCCTCAGATTGACCCAGACTTTTCTCAAACTACCTCCTCCTAATCAGATCATGAGGGTGGGAGTGGAGGTGCGGGAGTGGGGCACACAAAGAAATTTGAGAAACTTTGATCTGTAAGTGAATACACACACACACCACACACATACACACACACTCTTACACACATACACACACACACACACACACACACACACATCCTGTGTCCTAGTACAATGGTAAAAGAACTGGATTTGTAGTCAGAGGAGCTGTGTTTGAAAACTAACCCTATTGTGTAGATCCTGGGTGACCTTGGCAAGTTAATTTCTCTTTCTAGGATTCATTTTTTATCTGTCAAATGGAAGGTGAGTTCTAAGGGTCATTCCAACATTGAAAGAGAGGATCCTTCAGGTTTCCTCAATGCTCAACAAGTTGGAAACTTAGATAAAATAGGCTCATCTGAAATTCATGGAAGAGAGAGGTAGCTGGTAAAGGGATGAGGGGGAAGGGTTGGCTGGCTAGGGTAGCAGGAAGAAAGTGCTTGGGGAACCCTATGTTTGGATTTTGAGGAACTTGTCCTTTTTCATTGAGGTTTACAGACTCCGGGTTCTTTGAGATCCTGAATTGTTTCTAGAGTCTCCTCAGTGGTCATTTCCATTGATTAAATGCTCACTATAAACACAGCCTGGGTGTAGTCCTAGAAGATTAGCTGGCTGGAGTTAGGACTCTGGTCACAGCCATTGTCACAGCAAGCCACTGCCTTCACAATCTATAGGCATAGTTGCTTCAAGAGAACATCAGATGGAACCAGCCCTAGAGTCAGTCAAACAGAAAATAAATATTTGTTTAGCACTTACAACGTGCCAAGGGCTTATCTAAGTACCAGGAACACAAAAGAAAAACAAAAGACAGCCCCTACTCTCAAGGAGCTCACTGTCTAAAGGAAGAGACAACATGCAAAGAACCACGTATAAATAAGCTGTATACAAGATAAATAACAAATAATCAAGAGGAGGAAGGCAATTGAATTAGGGAATTGGGTGGGAGTGGGGAGAAGGGAAAGGCTTCCTGTAGAAAGTGGGATTTTAACTGGAACTTGAAACCAGGAGGCAGAGGGACAGAAGGACAGCACTCCAGGCACGGGGGAAGTCAGACATGTGGAAGCTTCAGCCGATATAGTGTACCAAGTCTGGCAGTTAGATGGCAGTGGATAGAGCACAGCGCCTGGAATCAGGGAAACCTGAATTCAAATCCAGCCTCAGACATTAGCTGTATGACCTTAGGCATATTCCTTAACCTCTGTTTGCCTCAGTTTCCACATCTATAAAATGTGGACAATAAAAGCACCTACTCTGCAAGGTTGTTGCCAAGATCAAATGAAATAGTAATTGTATAACACTTAACACAGTGCCTGGCATAGAGTAAACTCTATAATGTTAGTTATTAATACTATCATTACCACCACTGCTACTATTACTACTACCCCTACTGTCACTACCACTACTATTACTACTACCCCTACTGTCACTACCACTACTATTACTACTACCCCTACTGTCACTACCACTACTATTACTACTACCCCTGCTGTCACTACCACTACTATTACTACTACCCCTGCTGTCACTACCACTACTATTACTACTACCCCTGCTGTCACTACCACTACTATTACTACTACCCTCTGTCACTACCACTACTATTACTACTACCCCTGCTGTCACTACCACTACTATTCTACTTTGTTTTTTTTTGTGTTTTTTTTGTGTTTTTTTTACCCCTGCTGTCACTACCACTACTATTACTACTACCCCTGCTGTCACTACCACTACTATTACTACTACCCCTGCTGTCACTACCACTACTATTACTACTACCCCTGCTGTCACTACCACTACTATTACTACTACCCCTGCTGTCACTACCACTACTATTACTACTACCCCTGCTGTCACTACCACTACTATTACTACTACCCCTGCTGTCACTACCACTACTATTACTACTACCCCTGTCACTACCACTACTATTACTACTACCCCTGCTGTCACTACCACTACTATTACTACTACCCCTGCTGTCACTACCACTACTATTACTACTACCCCTGCTGTCACTACCACTACTATTACTACTACCCCTGCTGTCACTACCACTACTATTACTACTACCCCTGCTGTCACTACCACTACTATCTCTACCCTGCTGTACCCACTACTACTACTACCCCTGCTGTCCTCCACTCTTTACTACTCCCTGCTGTCACTACCACTACTATTACTACTACCCCTGCTGTCACTACCACTACTATTACTACTACCCCTGCTGTCACTACCACTACTATTACTACTACCCCTGCTGTCACTACCACTACTATTACTACTACCCCTGCTGTCACTACCACTACTATTACTACTACCCCTGCTGTCACTACCACTACTATTACTACTACCCCTGCTGTCACTACCACTACTATTACTACTACCCCTGCTGTCACTACCACTACTATTACTACTACCCCTGCTGTCACTACCAC